>JAWPHD010013085.1:0-70956 GCA_037043455.1 Cyrtodaria siliqua
TTGTCGCGAAAAAAAATATTATTTTTTTATTTTTTTTTATTTATTTATTTTATTTTTTATTATTTTTTTTTTTATTATTATTATATTTTTTTTATTGTTTGTTTGATTTTTTTTTTTTTTTTTATTATTTCTGATTTTTTTATTTCTGTGTTATTTAGTCAATTTCTGTGTTGCTTTTCTCAGTTCTTACACATATTCCGCCCCCCCCCCCCCCCCCACACACAACACCCACACCCTGCCTCTACCCCCCACGCCCTCTCCCATCCCCGCCCCCCCCCACTCCCCCCCACTTGAAACTCGATTATATTTTTTACATATTTCTGTGTTGTTTTTGTCAATTATTATACATAGTTGCCCCCACACCGCCCCCATGTTGCTGCCCCCCCCCCCCCCCCCCCCCCCCCCCCCCCCCCCCCCCACCCAATCCGAACTCTTTTTTTTTTTTTACATATTTCTGTGTTGCTTTTATCAATTCTTACACATGTTGCCCCTCTACCCCCACACTCCCACCACCTCCCTTTCCCCCTCACCCCCCCACACTCGAAACTTTTTATGCCCCCAAAGTGTGGCATATAGTAGTCGCACTGTCCTGTCCGTTCGTCCCCGTTCTCAAATAACTTCGCACAATTGCTCACCACAACAAGACGATGTTGTCGCGCACACAAAATCCAGGTCCTTGGCTCGAAGGTCAAGGTCACACTTAGAGGTCAAAGGTTGTCCGTTTGTCTGTACAATCGTGTCCGCTTCATAACTCTGACAATAATGGACGGATTTTCAAATAACGTCACACAATTGCTCACACCAGCAAGACGACGTGTCGCGCACAAAATCCAGGTCCGTGGCTCCAAGGTCAAGGTCACACTTAGAGGTCAAAAGGTCAAAACAAAGTGCTTTCGTGTCCGGTTAATAACTCTGACATTCATGGACAGATTTTCAAATAACTTGGCACATTTACTCACCACAACTAGACGACGTGTCACGCACAAGACCAGGTCCGTGGCTCCAAGGTCAAGGTCACATTTAGAGGTTAATAGTCAAAGCAAAGTGCTTTCTTGTGCCGATTAATCTGACATTCATGGACAGATTTTCAAATAACTTGGCCCCAATTTCTCACCACATCTAGACGACGTGTCACGCGCAAAAGCTCAAGGTCACATTTAGAGGTCAAGCATTCCTGGACGGAATATTCAAATAACTTGGTACAACTGCTAAGCACAACCAGACGACAAGTCGCGCACAAAATCCAAGTCCGTCGCTCCAAGGTCAAGGTGACACATAGGTCAAAGGTCAAAAGGTCAAATCGTGTCCGGTCAATAACTCTGGCATTTCTTGACGGATTTTGAATTAACTTGGCACAAGTGCTCCCCACAAACAACATGATGTGTCGCGCACAAAATCCAGGTTCGTGGCTCCAAGGTCAAAGGTCACACATAGGTTCAAGGTCAAATCGTGTCCGGTCATAACTCTGGTATTCCTGGACGGATTTTCAAATTACTTGCACAAGTGCTCACCACAATAAGACGATGTGTCGAGCAGAAATCCAGGTCTGTTGCCCTCCACAAGGTCAAGGTCACTTAGAGGTCAAAAGGTCAAATTGTGTCAGACAATAACTCCTGGACGGATTAAAAAAAAAATCATTGTTTTTTTTCTTTCCCATTTATTTCTTAATTTTTTTTGGCGAATTTCTTTTGTGAATTTTTAAAAAAAAATAAAAAATATTATATTTTTTTAATATTTTTTTATTTTTTATATTTTTTTTTTTTTTGATTTATTGAATTATTTTTTTTTGATTATTTTTTAGGTCACACTTATAGGGTCACTTCGGGGGCATTTGTCACTTACTGTGACATTTCTTGTTTCCTCCTGCAGTTCGAAGGAAGAAGCTAGCACCAGTAACACATGAAATATCTATCTCATTCCAGATGGCATGAAGGTATTTTTTTAATGTAAATGACTGTAAGAACTCCACTGTGAATGAACAGCTAAGTGGAAACATTCGGCGATATTTCATGAAGGCAGAAACAGAGGAATTGGGATTATACGCCGTCAGGAGCAAACTTGTACGACGGTGGTAGTCTTACTGAGCCTGGCAGGTTGGTATATTGCTTCGTTTTATTTAATTCGTTAAACAATAGTACATATTCACAAGTTACTCATTTATTCTTGAGCTGGCATCGAAAACTTTCCCATTACCCTGCATGGTAAACAATTTAAATTTAAATGTTACATGAAAGCTCTGCAAAAGCGAATGCCAATTGATGGCCTAATTGTCATGCAATTGACGCAAGAATGTTGAAAAGTTGAGCTCACCCCTCACCTCATACACTCCTCACTCCCCAACCCCATGAAGGGGTAATGCAAGGGTTAAAAATATCGGTCGGATCCAATATGGTCGCCTGGTGGCCATTTAGTTTTCATAAATAAGATAAAAAGAGCTTGTGATTGTGGATTAACACCTTGAGATAGTTTAGGAATGTTATCGGTGGTTTTAATCGCAATAAGGAGATTATGCACCTGTTATAAAATAAATCTGTTTAGATCATTTTACTTCTGCGTGTAAGAGGTCGACGGATCTTGCGATTGTGGAGTAATACCTCTCAGATAGGGCTCTTTTTTTTGTATGAAATTTGCAAGGTATTTTAATGTCAGTAAGGTGACTATGCATGCGCATTGCTTTAGATGGGTAGTTACAACGGTCAATCTCCACGCAGAGTTATCTTTCCTTTCACTCACAACTACCAAAATTACACGTTTTGGTAAAACCATGTTAAATTGGAATAGTTTTGACTGAAACTTATTTATTTCTTGTGTCAATATAATTTTCAGCATATCTGCAAATTAGATGTTGCAAGATGTGGAATAATGCATGAAAACAATTTAGTTTTAATCGGACTATTTTACTACCAAAAATAATACGTACTTAGGTTATCCTTAATCGATACGCATATGTAAACATTCAAACCGAAGCTCGATAGCAAAAAAATACTAAAAGTTTATAACTCATAGAAAAATAATTTGAAAATATTGGATATATGTCTATATTTTATCTTTGCGGATAACGCAAAAGGATTTATTAATAAACATTGTCATAACTTTTGTGAATAATCACGTGACATAAACCGTTCGCAGCCTACTTTCTTTGACGTTTACAGAGTCAAATGACTCTGGGTAGAGATTGTACCACGGTAGGGAACTTATAATTCGATGAATATTAGTCTCTATCACCCCAGCCGCATGCCCACCTTGCTCACTTCCTAAGTGACGCAGATTGCTTACGTCTGGGTGACAGAGACTAAATGAATATGCGTGTAAATGTTTATTCTGTAATATTAATCATGTTATTCTAAATATATTTTATCGTTCAATACATTTAAGTGTTAAAGGAGACACTGTCATTGGAATATCAAACTGATATTGACTTTATTAATACTGCATAGTTGACACTTGCATCATTGGAATATTAAACTGATATTGATTTTATTAATACTGCATAGTTGACACTTGCATCATTGGAATATTAAACTGATATTGATTTTATTAATACTGCATAGTTGACACTTGCATCATAGGAATATTAAACTGATATAGATTTTATTAATACTGCATAGTATGACAGATGAACATTATAAAGCATTTCGTTTATTTAAGACATGACGAACTAGTGAAAATAGTAATAACTTTTTTTTTAAATAAATGATCTGCCGAACAAAGAAAGATTAGCAAGACGTTAAGGGACATATATTAAACATATGAACATTGATATAATTCTTTGACGATAATAGAAATAAAGGTAAGGATGTGATTTTCAAAAAAGTGTATGATTTTATTATTTTCTAAGCGAAGTATCAGAATTACCTCCCATATATTAAAAACAACTATCATTTCATTATACAAACGTATTGCTTTGAACAAATGTAATGCTTCGCATTGATAAGAATTTCCCATCTATGTCAGTGTTTAAAAACCATTTTAAATGTGTTCACAAACGATTGATTAATCTCAAACAAAGACAATTCCAAATTTCGTAAATTTTTAAAATTGCCTCCCCTTTTCATAGAAATGAGAACGATTTTCGATAACCTATAAAAGTATGTATGTTCCCATCATATTTGCTTTTATTTTTATAACCGACTTTGTTTACAAATTACTTTGTAGCATTATTATTTGTCATATCTATGTCACTTTATCATTGACTCCCGAACATATATATATTATTCACATCAGAGGTGTGGGGAACTTAAAACAACAAAAATTGCCAAAAAGCAATATCCACCCGTAAATGGAGAAGATCATTGTATCACCAGTCACTTGACTATCGTCGCACTGACCTGTATGCTTTCATAGCAAAAAATCAAGCTCCATTTTCGGCTTTCAACTTCAGAATTTTGCTCAAAGTGAAAGTAGGTATCGATTAAGACGAATTCAGGTCAAATCTGACGAAGAACACAAAGAAATCTTTACCTCACCAAAAAGTAGTGCCATTCACTTGTCTCAGCTCTGATTAACCTGATTTCTTGCAGCAAAACATTTTGGTAATCTACTCTCTACACACACAAATATTAATCTACACTACCTGTGGAGTAAACTTTCATTCACAACAAACATCTCAAATAAACACTACTGTCAACAGTGTATGGGACTACTTTCAGCAACTACCATTTTGACCCCCTGGTTCTCCGGTCCAAGTCCTATATGCCTCTAGATTTGGTTTAAAAAACAATTTATAATTACATGTGAGTATAAACTTACATGTAAAACTTAAATAAATCCAGAATACCATCGCCATTCATCGAAGACTGGGGAAGATATTGGTTTTTCGAGTCTAGGCACCTTCACTGCAACAACCTGCATGAACAAACTACCCGCAGTGGTAACACAAGGGGTATACTACTGAAAACATCATAAAAAAATATAAGTAATAATTTGGAGCCAAATTGATTTCTTATAGTCAGTAATAGTATTTGGTGCTAAACATAAATACACATTTACACATTGCGATATGAAATTTCTAACTGAACAACATGTTATTTGTAGACGCAGGCCCTCATGGCTTAATTGGTATATCATTTTTGAAAATTTCAATTATTATATTTTGAAAAATAAAAATCTAAAACTGTCAAAAATTAGCCTGTTGGAATCTTACAAGGTATATATTAGACACAAAATGTCACAACACTATTCCAACATCGCCAATCCTTTATATTCCCTATAGACATTCAACTTTTTCGTGGAAAAAGTCAATTTTCTGGTCATTTTGACCAAATCCGAGAAGATACCAATATTTTCAAAGTCATAATATGTGTTTGTAGATTCACATATTCATGAAACTTTGCAGAACAGTTTCACACACATATCATATAATTTGAAAAAAACTAACAACTGCCATTCTCACTATGGAATAAGAAGAACCCTAAGCCCAATACAGCTATCTCGGGATGTAAATTGTTCATGTTTTTTGACAAAGTTTCTCGATTAATATAGTTTCCTTTGCACTAATAGAATTATATCAAAAGAATATAAAGTAATTTCTAACATTTCCTATAGAGCAACAGACTTACTGATCCAATGATTTCTCAAATATTTCACTATTGGCTTTATAAAAACATTTTTAACTTGAACCCCTATGTGACTAGTTTTTCCGAGGCTCAACCAATGTGAGCCCAACATGGTTTATTTGGTTTATACATCAGCATATGCCCAAATATGCAATTTACTTATAATTTAAATACAACAGCACACCTATTTAGATAATTTTAACCATAACAGTCAAAGTTTGGCATTTTTAAAGAAAAGAGAAATTATCAGGACATTGACATTGAATAATCCGGAGCAATCTGATTGCCGTTAAATTATTTACTTATAAAATTATAATGATTATTTGTTGGCGACCATTCTGGATAAAACAGGGTGTGGATTTACCTCTTAAGATCTGAAATCAGAGGAAAAAGACACGATGCAGGGTAATCAATACCGTCATTTATCTTGCCGGGGAGGTGGGGGAGGGTTCGAGTAAGCAAACATTTTAGATAAATAAAATATGTCTGGTTGAAAAAAAACACAAAGAAAGTAGGTATCGATTAAGACGTATTCAGGTCAAATCTGACGAAGAACAGAAATCTTACCTCACAAAAAGTAGTGCCATTCATTTGTCTCAGCTCTGATTAACCTGATTCTTGCGGCAAAACATCTGGGAATCTACTACACTCTATACAAAAATATTAATCTACACTACATGTGGAGTGCACTTTCATTCACACAACATCTCATATAACACTAGTGTCAACTGTATATGGAACTACTTTCGGCAACTACCATTTTGACCCCCTGGTTCTCGGTCCAAGTCCATATGCTTGAATCTGTTTCATGTCGTCATGATTTTCAGCACATGTTAGTCCATATATATTGGTTGATCTTTTTGTGGTAGAGGCAGACCACCCCATTTGTCATGGATAGAACCAGTACTGTATACCTCCCTCCATCCGGAAATGCCAAGGTGAAATATATGCTACTCAATTCAAACATGTTTTTATTTTATTACTATATTACGTGTTGTATAATTTAATTTCTTTAGCACATCTGAGAAATATTACGCCAAAGATTACAAGGGCAGTAAAATGATAGGAGGAAAATACAAGAAATCGAGATTTTACCCAGTACACTGATATCAGCTACCATTCCAAGGTGATCCGAAAAGACACGGAAAAACATCTCGGCATTCTGGGTCCCATCATCCGGGCAGAAGTCGGTGACGCCATCCAAATTGTGTTGATCAACAAAACTCCTTATCCCGTCTCTATTTACCTGCAGGGTACCAGTATGGCTGCCTCGCAGAGCGGGATGTGGCTGAAACAACCATTTGGTAAGGGCTCGTCTTGACCTTAGCTTGTAGTATTGATCAGAATTGTTGTCTTCCTCACAAGTAAGGTAAATATATTAGACTTTGTCAATGCTATATTCTCTCTGTCAAGCCAAGATGCATTTGAATTGGTTATCGGACTAGATATAGACAATCTTCTACATGGCTGTGCAAGCGGCTCAAGGTAAGTAAAACATGGACTATATATGAGAATTATATTTATTATGGTGCATACCTACCGTAGAGCTTTGAATCCATGGGCTTTAATTATAAGTAGGGACCCCGAAGCGGACCCCAAATCTACACTTTACCGGAGAAGTTTCCTGAAGACATCACGCAATGCCTCTATGAACAACCGCCATAGTTCAATTAACTAAACCATGAATACTACATGTGCATGCATAACCATGAATACTACACGTGCAATGCATAACCATGAATACTACACGTGCATGCATAACCTAGAATACTACACGTGCATGCATAAAACTCACAAAGAAAAGGATATGACGTCACTCTAGTCAGTTTTATGTAACCACTGTATATTTGTGGCGACATGTTTCCATGGTGTCCTTTCAAAATATCCCGCTCCCTGTCTTAAGTCTCGTTTTGTATTTGGAAACTTAGCTCAACCTATGAATACAATCGACACACAAACATCCGTCAAACACGGAACTGGAAATTGTCTCGTGTTTGAAATAAGAAATAGTTTCCAAATGCGTACCGAGATTTAAAAAAAAACACTTCACCATTATGAACCAATGGACGTCGCCAAAATACAGTTTTGTCTGCATACACTTTGATTACAAGGCACAAAATAGAAAGGTAAAAAATGTGTTCCTCTGTATATTCCTAGTTATACTTAGATGACTAAATCTGAATTTAATCAATGCAATACCATAGTACCTGTATATCCATGGCAATACGAAGCTATAATTAGTATATAGGTCACATGTATACATGATCGTATATTGCCTCCTTTATTTTCAATTAAAAGAGTAAACATCAACACTTTCTTATTCTCAATTTTACTGCCATTTTTACTATGTTGCATTCAGTGTCAATTAGTCGATGCCGTGATGAAATCTGAATACCTGTAATAGGAAATCTTTATTTTGTATCTTCTCTGTTTTTAAGAAACGGAATAAAGATCTGATTTATAATGAGATTGCTCTTTTTTTCAGAGTTGTTTTATTACATGACCGTGTGATTATAATGAGACATCTGATGTTGGGAAAAAATTAGAGTATTTTTTACAGGATGTAATTAGTGTTATCCTATATCATAAATATCGCGTTGGCGTCTTTGTGGAGAAATCGTTTGTTCAGACTGTTCTTTTACAGAATAGCAAATATCAATACATATGCTGTTTGCAATGACTGTAATGACAACACACGATTCTATGCGCTCTTTCATTTAACCTTAATGATATGCTTAAATGTAAAGGACGTTGGTATTTTCTTATTATAATTATGCAAGAAACATGTATGCCACAATAACTATCGCATATCAGTGTATGGTTTATTTTCATTTCAGGATCGTCTGCTTCTATGGTTGGTCACGTGGTTACGACGGGAAATATGGCAACGTATAACTTCAATGTTCCCTGGTTGGTATGTTGCCCCAGGTGACGACGACCCACAATGCCTGACCTATATGTACTATTCAACCGTAAACATGGAACGTGACGTCAATTCCGGTCTAGTGGGTCCTCTCTTAATCTGCAAACCAGGCGCCCTTGACGTCAATACTGGACTACAGGTTAGACAACGTTACTGTTTGACATGTCAATACTAGTAATCCAGACATAAATTCTTTTTGTTGTTGTTCTTGTTTTTATTTTTATTTACCTTTTAAGGAAAGCAATATGTAAACTACTTTTAGTCAGTAACCTTTATTGCATCTGTAACGACATTTATGTGTCTGTTAAGACATTTAAAGAGACTTGCGTCCAAATTTTCGTTCACGAGACATACATGTCGAATGTTGTATGGCGCGTGAAACGACATTCACTTTAAAACTGATGCTTGTCGAATGTTGTATGTCGAATGTTTATGTCTCGTGAACGACATTCACTTTAAAACTGATGTTTGTCGAATGTTGAATGTTGCATGTCGAATGTCGTATGTTGAGCCAACTTCACGCAACTCGAGATTGTTGAAGGTGTGTATTCGTTAATACGTGTTTTAATACGTAGATGTTACATTAAGAAAGATTAAAGTAGTAATATTATGTAGCTTTAATAAAATAGCTTTTTAATAGTTTACAATCCAATCTTGGAATAATCAAAGAACGTTTCATCTAGACCCATTCTGGAGGCAAAGCCCCTTAAAATATAATCGTTATAATTAGTTACTAGAACTGCGGAATTCTTTCGAAATCACCATAATTATTGTTAAACAACTCCTTATAAACAAAGTGTAAAACTACCATTATTATATTGTTTTACCCCACAGAAGTACGTTGACCGCGAGATGTTCCTGTACTTCTCGAGCATTGACGAGAATCTCTCGTGGTATATCGACGACAACATCGCCACTTATATTAACGCCGCCGTAGACAAGACCGACGAAGACTTTGTGGAGTCAAATATAAAACGATGTAAGTATATATTGCCGTCGTTATTTCATATTAAGATGACTAGTTAATTCGTAGTACGATGGCTAGCTAATTCGTATAAAGATGACTAGCTATTTCGTATACAGATGGCTAGCGAATTCGTATAAAGATGACTGGCTTATTCGTATAAAGATGGCTAGCTAATTCGTATAAAGATGGCTAGCTATTTCGTATAAAGATGACTGGCTAATTCGTATAAAGATTGTTAGCTATTTCGTATAAATATGGCTAGCGAATTCGTATAAAGATGACTGGCTAATTCGTATAAAGATGGCTAGCTATTTCGTATACAGATGACTGGCTAATTCGTATAAAGATTGTTAGCTATTTCGTATAAATATGGCTAGCGAATTCGTATAAAGATTACTGGCTAATTCGTATAAAGATGACTAGCTATTTCGTATAAAGATGACTGGCTAATTCGTATAAAGATTGTTAGCTATTTCGTATACATATGGCTAACGAATTCGTATACATATGGCTAACGAATTCGTATAAAGATGACTGGCTAATTCGTATAAAGATGGCTAGCTATTTCGTATAAAGATGGCTAGCGAATTCGTATAAAGATGACTGGCTAATTCGTATAATATGACTGGCTAATTCGTATAAAGATTGCTAGCTATTTCGTATAAAGATGGCTAGCGAATTCGTATAAAGATGGCTAGCTATTTCGTATAAAGATGGCTAGCTAATTCGTATAAAGATGGCTAGCTATTTCGCATGATTCGTATAAAGATTTTTAGCTAATTCGAATAAAGATGGTTAGCTAGTTCGTATAAAGATGGTTAGCTATTTTACATAATTCGTATAAAGATGGCACGTTAATTCGTATAAAAATGGCTGGATAATTCGTATAAAGATGGCTAGCTATTTCGCATGATTCGTATAAAGATTGTTAGCTAATTCGAATAAAGATGGTTAGCTAGTTCGTATAAAGATGGTTAGCTATTTTACATAATTCATATAAAGATGGTTAGCTATTTCGCATAATTCGTATAAAGATTGTTAGCTAATTCGTATAAAGATGACTGGCTAATTCATATAAAGATGGCTGACTAATTCATATAAAGATGGCTAGATATTTCGTATAAAGATGGCTGGATAATTCGAATATTCATATAAAGATGACGAGCTATTTCGCATAATTCGTATAAAAATTGTTAGCTAATTCGTATAAAGATGGTTAGCTATTTTATATAATTCGTATAAAGATGGTTAGCTATTTTATATAATTCGTATAAAGATGGCTAGCTAATTCGTATAAAGAGTGCTAGCTAATTGGTATAAAGATGGTTAGCTATTTCGTATAATTCGTATAAAGATGGCTAGCTAATTCGTATAAAGATGGCTAGCTAATTCGTTATAAGATGGCTAGCTAATTCGTATAATTCGTACACAGATGGTTATCTGTTTCGGATAATTCGTATAAAGATGGTTAGCTAGTTCGTATAATTCATATACAGATGGCTAGATAACTCGTGTATATATTGCTAGCAAATTCGTATAAAGATGGTTATCTATTTCGTATAATTCGTATCAAGATGACTATCTATTTCGTATAATTCGTATAAAGATGGTTATCTAGTTCGTATAATTCATATTAAGATGGCTAGCTATTTCGTATAATTCGTATAAAGATGGCTAGCTATTTCGTATAATTCGTATAAAGATTGTTAGCTAATTCGCATAAAGATGGTTATCTATTTCGTATAATTCGTATAAAGATGGTTAGCTATTTTACATAATTCGTATAAAGATGACACGTTAATTCGTATAAAAATGGCTGGATAATTCGTATAATTCATATTAAGATGGCTACCTATTTCGTATAATTCGTATAAAGATTGTTAGCTAAAGGCTAGCAAATTCATATAAAGATGGCTAGCTAATCCGTTATAAGATGGCTAGCTAATTCGTATAATTCGTACACATATGGTTATCTATTTCGGATAATTCGTATAAAGATGGTTAGCTAGTTCGTATAATTCATATAAAGATGGCTACAATGTATCTAATTCGTGTATATATTGCTAGCAAATTCGTATAAAGATGGTTATCTATTTCGTATAATTCGTATAAAGATTGTTAGCTAAAGGCTAGCAAATTCATATAAAGATGGTTACTATAGCTTATTCATATAAAGATTGCTAGATAATTCGTATAAAGATGGTAAGCTATTTCGCATAACAAAATCACGTCCGTTAATACGACATTGCAATTCAATTATAATTCCACATTTAATAAGAACGCTGTCTGGAAATTCAACACAGATGTAGTCCACAGGACACCAGAAGGTACATACAATAGCACGATGTGCACCTGATTTAAGTCATCAAAAGTATTAACCATTCACTTTAATTCACATGTGTGGCTACAATGCGGACATTTTGGGTTGTATTTAGTCATTTGGGTATATATATAATAGTTAATCCTTTGTTTTTATCTCCGTAAACTAAACCCGCTCGTTATACAAAAATATATCCATTTAAACAGTTTATTGCGGCCATCTTGAACTTTATATTGAGACCTTTAAAAATCAACCCTTGTTTATATACTTTCCAGCAATTAATGGGCGCGCGTATGGTAACCTGGAAGGTCTCAATTTGTGCAAAAACGAGCAAGTGGTGTGGAACGTGCTGAGCTTCGGCCAATCGGAGGGTCTCCATGGTGTCACGTTCAACGGAAACAACATAATGGTGGACGGCGTTCACAGGGATTCCCACGTGACCATATCCGGATTGACGTTCAGTGCTATGATGCATCCGGACAATATTGGTATTATATTCAAGTTCTTATGAAGGGTTAATATATGTTCCTGCTCACTAGTGAGTACTGACATGTCTGTATCTACTGTCACTAGTGAGTACTGACATGTCTGTATCTACTGTCACTAGTGAGTCTCACTAGTGAGCACTAGTGAGTCTCACTAGTGAGTACTGACATGTCTGTATCTACTCTTACTAGGGAGTACTGACATGTCTGTATCTACTCTCACTAGTGAGTACTGACATGTCTGTTCCTGCTTACTAGTGAGTACTGACATGTCTGTATCTACTGTCACTAGTGAGTACTGACATGTCTGTATCTACTCTCACTAGTGAGTACCGACATGTCTGTTCCTGCTCACTATTGAGTACTGACATGTCTGTATCTACTCTCACTAGTGAGTACTGACATGTCTGTATCTACTCTCACTAGTGAGTACTGACATGTCTGTTCCTCTCACTAGTGAGCACTGACATGTTTGTATCTACTCTCACTAGTGAGTACTGACATGTCTGTATCTACTCTCACTAGTGAGTACTGACATGTCTGTTCCTGCTCACTAGTGAGTACTGACATGTCTGTTCCTCTCACTAGTGAGTACTGACATGTCTATATCTACTCTCACTAGTGAGTACTGACATGTCAGTATCTACTCTCACTAGTGAGTACTGACATGTCTGTATCTACTCTCACTAGTGAGTACTGACATGTCTGTTTCTGCTCACTAGTCAGTACTGACATGTCTGTATCTACTCTTTTTCTATTATGACTTTACTACTACCTGTACCCTTTCTCTGTATTAACACAAAAGTTACAGTACTGGTTCTACCCAGGAATGATGAGGTGATTTGCCTCTATCACAAACAAATCGACCGTTATGTATGGCCTAACATGCGCTAAACATTACGTGGTCCGAGTATTAACTTTCATACCCCATCCAACCCCTTCTCCAAGAAGGGAAAACGGGGTTGGCTGGGGTATGAAATAAAATCTTAATTTCTGCTTAAAAGTTTGCATATTGTAAAATTAAAACATTTAATAGATCATTTTAATCAGGTTATCGTATTTGTCAGTAAGACATGTTTCTAAACATGTTTTATTGCCAAAATATCCGTTATAACATCCTGCTAATATAAACTTTCCCATCGCTTAATGGAATTAAGACGGGACCACGTAATGAATGACGTAAACCCCACTCAGGCAAACAAACTATTCGAAAACAAAGAAAATCTGATCTCAAGTATATTTATTTATAAATGTGTTACATATACTTATATACTATTCATGTTTCTTACCACATAGCAAGGTAAATGTTACTAATATTGTATTGGGAAAGGCCGTTACTAACGTTGAAAGAATGTGTTGCCCGACCCGTTTGCATAATCTTTGTCAATACACTATGATAAAAATAATAGTTTAAACATGCATTGATATTGTTCAAGGACTCTCCAAACGGTGACCCACCGCTCTTAAAGTGCAATAATTACTTTGCTTCGGTGTAAGACGTCGGAGCTAAATGCTGTTTTTTAAAAAATACTATTTTTCTATTTAGGGAATTGGTCTATTATTTGCCACAACGACTACCACTTCGACAGCGGCATGAAAGCTATTTATCACGTGGATACATGTGGTGACACAAGCGCCCCCTACTTTCAGAATAGTGGCGTCATCAGGCGGTACTACATAGCTGCTGTTGAGCGGAAGTGGAATTTTTCACCTAAAACAATACACCCGCTCACCGGTGAAAACTACACCGACCCAGCATCGTAAGTGCGGTTATAATGGATGATTCACTTTTCTTCTTTTTGTAAACGAATTGTCAGGCAATTGGTTTTGGTCATTGTCAGGCAATGTTAATATTAACAAGCAAGACAAACATTAATACCGTCAAACCACACCTAAAACGTTAAAGAAAACATCGACAAGATGGATACATGTCAATTTCTTGGAAAAACTTGTTATAAATTCCTATCCATGTGAATGAAAAAACGGTAAAGTGCATTGCTTCAATTGACCACAGGGGTAGGACTCAGACTTTAGGAATATTAGTAGATTGTGCGGAACGACTCCAGTTCGCACTTTCCGGTTTCTGAATGCTTAACGCAATGCCTGCATAAACAGCCGTCATCTTTCAATTGGTTAAACGTTTATTACCAAATGGTCATGCATAAAACTCACGCCGATCTGGGCGATTGTTGTAACCACTACATTTTTTCTTCATTTGTGCAGTCATGCACTTCTCGAAATATTTCGCCAGAAAAATACGAGACTGTAGTATAATGGAATAGCTCCGCCCATCTTTGGTGGGACCAAACGGTTCAGAACTACGTTTCAGCGAACCAGTAAAGGAGGGAGTAGCCAAGTTTCCATTTACGGCAATCTCGAGAGGTAAACAATGGCTGCACAAATGATGAAAAATAGATAATGGTTACAAAATTCGCCTAGATCGGCGTGATATCCTTATGTTTGGTGAGTTTTATGCATGGATTTATAGTAATAAAGGTTTAGTAAATTGAAAGACAGCGGTTGTTTATGCATGTAAGATGTTTAGTCGTGCCGCATACTCTACCAGTATGACTTCCCTATAGGCCGAGTCACATCTCTATCGTTGGTGCAGAATATAAAACCATACGAGCTATGAGTCTTATAGCTAGTTATGTAATGTATATTCATGTATGCACGCTTGCTTTTCTAATAATAAAAACAAAACAGATTGTGTCTACAACGCACATACCTATAAAACATCAAAATGATCATGTGTCCGTAACATCATACATCATACATGTATATTATAGGATTAAGTTATTGTTTTCACGCACAACATGTTATGTTTGTGCGGGATTCAGCAAAGTGTACCCATTCACAAACTCCGTAAAAAATAAAACGAATCTCATTAATTCCAACATTTCGATTATAATACGACAGTTTAAGATTAAAATCCCAGTTAAATAAGATAAATAGTATGGCAGTTTGAGTAAACTTGTTGAAAATTATGTCCATTGTTGAAAATGATGTCACATGTTAAGTTTCATCCAATGGAATAACGATACATCGGTTCTAGGTTGGAGTTATACTTATATATTACCGTGTCATGCAATATAGTAATCATTTTATTTTTGAATACAATATGTATTCTTACTTACATAGAAATAACATTAAAATATGCTATAACAATTGTCATAAATAACTTTCATGTGTTTATGTACGTTTCAGGGAGCAGTACAACCGCGTACAGACGGACGGTCTGTATGTAGGAAGCATATACACCAAGGCACTGTATCGCGAGTTCACCGACGCTACGTTTACACAGGAACTTCCGGTCACCACGGCAAATAAGCATCTCGGTGTCCTCGGCCCCTTCATAAAAGGCGAAGTTGGAGATACCATTGAGGTTGTGTTTAAAAACATGGCTTCCAGACCTTATTCTATTCACGCGCAAGGATTACGATACAACAAATCTTACGAAGGTATGAAGTACGAAGATAGTGTCCCAGCTGGTACTGGAGACGCTGTACCACCAGGAATGATGTTTACATATAGATGGCAAGTTCCGGCTACTTCCGGTCCTGCGCCAAACGGACCAAACTGTGTGAATTTTATTTACCATTCCGCCGTTAATCTCGTAAAGGACACCTATTCTGGTCTGGCGGGGCCTATAGTGATATGTAGAAAAGGTTTGTTGAAAACTGACGGAACTCGTACCGACTCGATAAAGCGGGAATTTGCATTGTTGTTTCAAGCATTTAATGAAAACGAAAGTTGGTATATTGACAAAAATATTCAAGACAATTGTCCATTAGCTGATACGTCTACGCCAGAGTTCGAAGAGAGTAACAAATATGACTCAATCAATGGTTTGATATACAACAATATAGAAGGTCTTGTTGCCATGAATGGAGAAAACATCGCTTGGTATATCATGGCGCTGGGTGAGAACGAGGACATACATACGGCCCATTTCCACGGACAGGTTTATAAATATCGCTCGGGGCAGTCTCACGAAGGTGACGTCATAGAGGTTTTTCCAGGAACTTACGAAACGGTGGAAATGTTTGCTAATAATCCGGGCACTTGGCTCATACACTGTCATGTGGGCGAACATACACGTGACGGCATGGTAGCAACATATACTATATTACATAATTAGTGGCAAAATCATTCGCCATGCTATTGAGTTTTTAATAATGTATAATATGCGTCTTTTTAAGGATATTATGAGCCTTTATATGAATGTAATACGTGTATAAATTACTTTGTAATATACTAGTAACTAGTATAATACTAGATATGATCTTAACACATTGGTTAAACAACATACGACTACTTTGCTTTTTAAGTCCAATTACTGTCATATAATGTCATATAACCAAAGTATGTACTCATAAACGAAAATAAATACATAATTAAACAAATAAAATCGTACTTTCAATACCTATAAATAACCAAGTCTCCCCTTCATTGTGAACAGAGTTATTAGTAATTAACGTTGATAAATATGTTATGACATGACAACAAAAATGTAGAAGTGATGTCGTTTGTTTTGGACCGTTTTCGGCATTGTGAAGGACAGATTGATCGATTGCTTTAAAGCGGCAAGTAATCGAAATTACTTTAAATTGCCTTTTAACATTGTGTCGAGCATACTTGCATTACACTGCGTGGGAGTAAACATGCTAGATTCAATGTTACCAAGATATGTTAGCTACTATCTGCTGCACAGTCATCCAGGTCGAACTATACCAGTAAAGATTCTCGGACTTTTAAGAGGAAGGATGTCGGAGAATATATCCCTGATTCCTCTCTTTCACTGAATCAACAAGAGAAGGTCGTCTGTATCTTTGAGAAGTGACTAAATGTAGTTTAGATGTACGGATCTGTTGACGCATGCGATCCATCTCAACGATAGCGCTGTTTAATGAACCGTTTAGAAGAGTTAATCCATGCACTTATATGTGAAGTGAGGGGACATTTGGCTGAAATGCTGGATAGGAGCCATAAAGCCATCCGTTCTCGTCTAATTAAGTCATTCATTGCTTTTTACATTGACCTCTGATAGATAACTCAACTCACGCACAGTCAAAGACGAGTATGCAATTCCGAAGATCGAGGACTTACATTTTCTAACAGGAAAGTTCTTTTTCAAGTTGAATTTTAAAGCTGGATGCTGGCAACTTGAGACTAAGGATAAAGCTAAAGCAGAAACTGCCGTTTCCCAATCGCTAACCTTTTGGCCTTTGCAATGCTCCGGCAACATTCCAACGATTAATGAACGTTGCATGGGGGAAGTGCATCTACGAATCTGGATGATATTATCATCTTTTTCAGAACCTTTTAAAGACCATCTGGATCCGTTAGTAGCTGTTTTTGTATAATTGAAAAAGGGCATTTAGACCGACTTTGGAAGATTTGACCCATTGCAGGATTGGACAAATCCGAGGAGTATTTAGGACATCCAAAAATCCTTGGATTTACCGGATATTACAGGAGATATTTGAAAGGATGCGCAAGTATCTCAGACCTTTCAGTGATCTTCTTATTGGTCAGTCAACTAGGGTAAAACCTCAGAAGATGGCTACTTTGAAGTTGGGAGATTGTGAGCAGACCGCATTCGATACAATTAAAGAGAAGCTGATTAATCCACCATTCTTGGATTATACCGATTACAAACCTCCGATTCGGGTACACACGGACGCGTCAATGACTGGACTGGGAACAGTTCTTTATCACTGACGAGGAAACGTTGATCGAGTAGTTGCATACACCAGAAGGAGTATGAAGCCGTCGGATAAAATTAATCTCTCCTGCTCATTAATTAAAATTCTTTGTCCTGAAATTGGCCATAACATACATTCCACAATTATCTTCACGGTGCTATTTTGAATTGCTTACTGGAAGTATACTGAAAGGAAAAAGAAACGCAGGGTGCGTATTTCCGCTATGTATTGTATGTTTAATATGATACTGCTAATCGAATGGTACAGGGCGTCATTAGGCCTATCCTTTTAGAAAGAAGGATTAAACAGCACTGAACACACCAATGGTTACCCCTTTAAAGTTTCATTATCGTCAGAATGCGCATTTGGCTCAAGCTGGTGAGCAAACTTAGGCTTTAAATGTTGCAATCACTTAACATTAAATACAGTACTGAACTGGCTCAATTTTTCAAAGAGGAACTTCAGCATTTATGAATTTCTTGTTACCACGTGTACAGTGATTAAAACGTCTACAACATCACAGTTGTGTCCTTTCTCTAACTAATAGCACTTTTTTTTTTACAAAACATCTTGGGATTTCCTTGGAATATATATGGAATTAAGTGTGCAGTATATGCAATATATAGCGGAAATACGCACCCTGCGTTTCTTTTTCCTTTCAGTATAATTTTCCGACGGTTTTGGCAGCCACCAAGCGGGCCAGCGGTGGAAAGCGGCTCTTGCAAATTACAACTTCATCAAACAATAAAAAGTACCAAGACAAACACCAATGCCGATGGTCTATTTAGGCAACACGAGGACTCTATCCATGGACACCAAGTAGCATACGCCGACTTTCTCAAGACGATGTGTGCAAACTGTCTAGTGACCAGCGAAACGTGACCTCTTGTAGAGAGCTTGATTTTTAATGCAACTGTCCATGTGGATACTGAAGAAGACCAAAGTTTTTTTTATAGATACATGTTCTTAGTTCAAACGACTGTCGCAAAAAACAAACTGAAGATAGATGCGTATCTTCACTAATGGATTATCTCCTGTCATGTGATCGTCCGACATCTCAACTTATAATTAGTTCTACCTCGTGTGATCTCATGTAGTCTGGGAAAGCTGTACTTGAGACCCTAAATGGTGAACAATGTCAAGGTCAAGGTCAACAAAGACGTGATCGCACCTATTATTTGGTGAAGGACGTGTTTTCCTGGTCGAAAATGGATGGTGAAATTGGAATAAAAAAAGCGTTGTTTGAAAGATGTATACGCCAAAATACTCTACCATCAAATGCAGCAGCGTTGGTCGCCGCAACATCAACGGCACTAATGGAGAAAGTATTCTGATTTCTTGTAACTGACGATGTCTTCCTGAGGATTCGAAAAGGTCCTCGAGATTATTGCTCATGTTTACTCGATACACTCATGCAATCAAAAGGCGCGCAACATAGCCAGAGTTTTGTATGGCACTTTCTTTGTTTACTATGAATTTCTCTCAAAAATCCACAAACTGCAAACTTAATGAAAACAAGGACACTGCCGTATCATCCGAAGGGAATTGCGAATTTGGGAGGTTCAGTCAGACACTAAAGCGATGTTGTATACCTTGGAACTCGACAAAAAGAGTGAATGGAATACGTTTCGGTTTCTCTCCGTTCTACCTCATGTTCGGCTGACAGCCACGACTGTCAATTGATGCGGTCCTCTGCAACTCACCGAACGAAGTCAATGGAAACACTCAGCTGGACTACACGAGGAAACGAGGAAGCTACAGTTCCATTTCACGTATGCCTATGATAAAGGCAAATGACAAGGCTAGTAGAAATTCGAAAAGATACAAGGTGTTCTACGACATGAAGGAACGGGAAAACCCTCTGCAGTCAGGGGATCAAATTTTGATCCGTTACTTGGACTTGTAAAACCTAAGCTTGCTGAAGAATAGGAGAAAGATCCATATATAGATCTCAAGTAACCCGTTGCAGACATTCCAGTTTGTATTTCAATTCCAGAAATGGTACCTGGGAAAAACATCCCTGCATAGAAATCAGTAGCTGCTTTTCATGAGTTTATCTTACTTGCCCCAAATAAAACAGTAGGAAAGGACACCCGAAGTCAGGTGCACAACGCGCACTGTGAATCTCCCTTTGGATTGTACAACGGACCCAATTAATAATTCTTCCAGTTTGCTATTCTCATCCGAACATTTTGATGTATCAAGGTACAGGCCTAACAGGTTGCAAATGCGTAGGCAACGATTTCGTCCTATAAAGTTTCAAACAACTAATACCAACGAACTTATCCCTAGGTTCCGCCAATTTTGCTGCCATCCGGCATGGATGGTACAAGGCGATGAATGGGTGTTGAAACAAGTTCTATCATTGAAGTTGGGGCAAGCACGTATGCGCATGATTGCATATTATGTACATGGTGTCGGATGATAAATATCGAAATGGAAAAATACATCCGAAAGACACACATCTCGCGATTACAATGTTCCGTTATTGACATATTTGCTTTGGGGTAGAAATGCGAGGTCACTGCAATGCGATGTCATGATGGAGATAACGCGAAGCTACGATGGTGATAATACGACAATGCCAGGCCACGATGGTGAACAAGCCAGTTCACAATAGCATGATGTCAAAGACGCGATATTGACTGGCACATTTTCGCGTTGTCATTATCATGCCCTCGCATTGACATTATCGTGCTATCGTGCCCTCGCATTGACATTATTGTGCTATCGTGGCCTCGCTTTATCGCCATCGTGCTAACATGGCCTCGATTTGACGCCATCGTGCTGTTGTGACCTCGCTTTGTCACTATCGTGCTGTCGTGACATCGCTTTGTCGCCATCGTGCTATCGGGGTCTCACTTTGTCGGGTTCTTTTTAATCTCGCCGTACTGTCATAGTATCGCTTTTCTGTTCGACATAAAGCCTGAGAAACAGTCTCGGATAAGTAAATCCAAGTTGTCTTACACCTTTGAATGATCTATGCGCATGTCAGACAGGAAAGATATGCTACGACAGTACGAGAGCGAGATGACGAGATAGCGAGAACAAATGAAATAAATGTCCATCACGTAGCATATATAGATACAAACGATTATGTTGCGTCTTCACTTTGGTTCATTATATGTTGAAATGCACTACAAGGCCGCTCACATGCAGGAAGATAGGAACCAATCGGATGGAATGGTCGTAACATTGGTTGTATACTATTAAATAGGAACGTGTGTTGCAACTAACCAACCACTTTCAGTTGGTAAGAGCATTGTCTAGGGTTCTAGCCACATATAAGGCAATATTTTTTAAACCACATTATGTTAACATATTTCAAAATTCGTATACGTAACTAATACGGAATAAATCTGATTGATTTATTTCATGTTGCATGCTAGTTTCTTGCCCGAGAGACATGATGTACAGATGAGTGTAAAATTCGAATCCGGATGAAGACACAATATTGTCCTGTATACAAAGTACATGGTTAGTAACTGAAACTTTTAGCTGCAATTTGGCGAGTGCAACTGTAATAAAAACAATAACATTTATCAGTTTCTGTCAGGAGCCAAAATACAACTGAAATTCTAATTTACTAAATATGATTTTGTTTTATGATGCAACCTGTTTAGATGACATAATTTACCTGCAAACGAATGAAAACCACAGCTCACGTCTTCTTCTGTCAACTTACAAATGGAGGATTTTTTGTCAAGTGAAGTAAGTTTGGCAAAAATGTTTTTTTGGCATTTAAGTACATTAACATCGATAATAAATGCGAAACACTTTCTCTTGATAATGTATTGCATTCTTAAATTGTTAAGTATAAAGCATACTGTACAAGTCTGTATGTCCATATGGTCGATTCATGGCTAGATCTTAAAATAGCACGTGTACTCAACTAGCATAGTACAGCAGTTGGACGGAAAATACTAGTATAGCAGGAAGCAGCTGTATTTGTATAGTATAACTGTTAGATAAATATTTCTAGTCAAAACTAGTTCGTCTAGGTAGCAACATGTCTAGGTAGAGAGACACGTGTCTCAACAGACAGTTATTTGATGTTATTTAATTTCAGCATAGTCAAAACAAAAACAATGGGTATTCTATGAATAAAGTATTTTTGTATCTTTTTAAATCATTTATTTAAACAATGTTATATATTAAACATCTGAAGGTACTATATTCTATGTTTTCAAGTAAAATCTCAAATAGCTTGTATTAACTAATATGTTGTGTATGATGGTATATCTACACATGTTAATCCAGTCTGTCAACACATACTTCACCTTCGACGTTGAAGTTACATACTATTAGACTAAATTTCTATTAAAACGTTAACATCAAAATAAATATGTAATTATGTCAACTAAAGCCATTTTACTTATATGCAAAACACGGAAAGGAATATATATTGATACATATTCATACACTATTACATATTATACCAACTCAAGTAATAATTATTCTGAAAACAAAGAATTTTTATAATTCTGTTGTGTTGTTTTTAGGCAAATATGAAATAATGAAATCATAGCATTGACGCGGAGTACGACATCTTAATTCAGGGTATCACTTTCGAGTACCCTGACGTTATAAGGTACACTCCAAAATATCATGTCTAGTTAAATGATACGCCAAAGTACCAGTCTTGTTGCCAGCGTAGCTAACAACATCGTATCTGGCAGAAGATAACAAGCACTTGTCTGTAACATTTTGTGAAAGTATCATTCACATGGCAATCTTGAAATTTTGAAATTGTTATCAAGCATGCAAAGTGCGTGTGTAGTTTAAGGGGTTAAAGGGACACACGGTAATCTTGAAGTGTTTGAAATGAGTGTCTCGATTTACATATCCAGTATCATTTTTATTTTTACCCTGGTCACATTTAAATAAATCAAATTTTAAGTATTCACTATTTCGTCTTATTATACTATAAGTTTTAATATATTATTGGTGCAATAATATCACAAATTAATAATATGCAAAAACAAATTGCTTAATACAATTCTTGTAATTAATATTAATGATCAAACAAATGCAAGTTATGCAAAAAAACTAACGGGACGCCGTGAGTTTTTAAAACATAAATATTGCCGTGTGTCCCTTTAAAACATAATAGCAAGATAAATATCCCTCAGTCAACTGGCATTATGTCCAGACATATCATACATCTAAATAAGCGTCATATGAAATATGAAAAAACAAACTATTTGCTTTATACCATTCTTATAACTAATATTAATGATTGAACAAATGCAAGTTATGTAGCAAGAACTAACGGGGTGCCGTGAGTTTTTGAGAAAAAAAACAAGATTGCCATGTGTTCCTTTAACAGTTTATGGAATATAACCAAGGTGTTATTATTGTTTGTCATTTTTAACCCTGCAATCACGAGTGTGTTTTGGGGGTACCAGGCACTGGTCTACTTGGTCCTCCATTTAATAATAAGGTATTAGATTGACCAGCAAAATAGTTTGGAAATCATTACCGAGGGAGCGTTGATCGCCTAGGTATTTTGGCGATAGTTCGTGAACTCGGGCGTAACGTTTAAAAAGGCATGGTACTTTTGAGGGTACCATATTGAGCAAGGGTAAACTGGTAGGGTACCCTATTCGAGACAGACCTATTCAAATATTCAAATGGGACTACGTTGAGATAAAATCTTAATCATTGACCACAACACTATTCACATTACGTGATCCGAGTATTAACGTTTATTCCCCATCCAACTCCTTCTCCAAGAAGCGAAAATGGGGTTGCCTGGGGTATGAAAAACAACCTTATTTTCAGCTTTAACAGTTTGCATATTGTAAAATTAAAACATTTAAATAGATAGTTTTAAAAAGCCTATCACAGTAAAAAATGTGTTTAAACGTGTTTTATTGTCGAAATATCCGTTATAAGATCCTGCTAATATAAGCTTTCCCACCGCTTAATGGAATTAAGGCGGGACCACGTAATGAAAACTCCCGTTTGCAGCTTGCTTTTTGTTACCGCCATACTGTGTAGTTATATTTCAAATGGCATTGTTCTTTTTTATAAAAATATATTTTTTTAAACAGCTTTTCAGATAACAATGTGTAATAAACTGAAAATATATCACAAACGGTAACATACTGTTCATATAAATGTAACTCCGTTTCTAACATATTGTTCAGATATGCCAATTTTAACCCGCCGTAAATATGTCCGAATGCTAAAGAACTATGTATTTATCCCCAATAGTGATACCAAAACTGTAACACACTGTTCGTATATCACCCTCAAATGTAACATTCTGTAATGTTTTATCTAATGTAAAACTATTCAGTTATTGACTTTCGTATAATACAACGGTATCGTACTTTTTATATGTCGACAATACTGGCATTGTTTTCAGATATCACCAAAGTTAACACACTGTTTATATGTCGACAATATCATCATCATTTTCAGATATCCCCAATGGTTACATACTGTTCATAGCCTTCACTTGTTCGTCTGCCGCCAGACGATTCGTAAGTTTTTAAACTTCCTTCAAATTCTCTTAAAATATTTGACAGTTCAGTTTTGTAACTTTTCTGTGTGTTGAACTTGGACCCTACGACTGAATAATCCGGATGCGGTTCCGAGAATGGGCAACCACTGGCAGAGTCGTCCGGTTGAATCAAATCCTGCAGTATGTCCGCCTCGCTCATTCCCGTTGGAAGAAGCGGAATGCGTCTGTCTTTACTGCTCCAGAGTCTCTCACCGGAACCTCCTATTGCACTGTCTGAACTCTGCGACTTGGCATCCGGTCGCTTTGTGTCTGTCTGTTTTAAATGTGGACTACTACTAAACGGATGTGACACATTTTGCACTATAACCTGTTTTGAGTGTATGTTTTCCAGGCGGTTACCTATGTCACATCTGTCACAGTTCGTCTGGTGGCACTGAAGCGTTGGAAACCGTGAAGGAAATTGTTCTATGGACTTTGGAATTAATTTCCAATTTCCAGGGAAATCCAGTCTATGGCCTCGTTGTCGTTCCGACTGTTTCCGCTGTCGATGGTTAAATGAATGCTTGTTATGGGGGGTATCCTTCTCTGTCACACAATAAGGTAAAATGTCAAGGTCACTCTCTGAATCACAGTGGGAATGTAGCCAATGATGAACCTTCTCAACACTTTCGTCATCTGACGTCACATGTTCATGCTGTTGTTCGTTTCTAAGTTGGTAATCAAGGTAACGGATGGCATTCTCTTCGTTCGGACACGATGTCGTATCCTAAAAGATATGAGAAATATATTATTACGAGCTTTATTCTAATATGTTGAGAATTCAACCAAATAATGTAAGCCTTCTTAAATACATAAACGGGTTTTCTTAAAAACATTAGATCGGACTGGTAATAATTTACAAACATTGGATGAGGACCATGTGCTAGTTTATGGACCTGGCCGTCAACCCAGAAAATATATTTTCATCGAAGCGAGCAGGAGTCCATATACATTTTTCTGACTGGACCCGTATTCATAAAGCAACGTAAGTGGAAAATATTGCTTAAACAAACCATCTATTTGAAGATAAACATTTAACTGTAGGTTTTATTTATCCATAACCTTATTAACAATATTAAGAAAACGTTTTTAGGATGTTGACTGGGCAAGTTGTGACATTTTCAAGTCTAACAATTTTATTTTTTAAATCATACTTTTGTTAGACAACATAATTGTTTCATCTTTTTGCGTTCTAGAAGATATGGATATAATGTAGGATTTAAGATGGTAACATCTAATTTTAAGCATACTCTTTCCCCCGATATTTTTTAAGTCATGTATGATCATTTTTTGTTGTCAACAAAATAGGGGGTATGTACGGAGCCCCGCAGGTGACATGCATAACAAATAATCTAAAGCCTTCGCACGCTCTAGCTACAGCGTGCGAACGCTCTAGTAGAGTGTGCGACAGAAAGATAGTGAAATATTAACAAAGATCATGGTATTAAAGAAACTAACCCGCCAATAACGGCAAAAGTACACTACAAAACCGTTTACCAAAACTATCCAGGTGTTCAGGTCATATATTGAGATATATTTGCCGATTAAAAGTATAGATTCATTCAAGTGTTCTTAAAATACTCGTGATTACATATGCGTAAAATAAATTATGAGTACTCTTAATTCGACGCTCCAGTTTTGGGGTTTATTCTGTCTGGTTAATATAGAGTTAAAGATTCTCAAAATATGTGAAGTTTATATAGAGGATCTTACATGAGTACTCATCCATTATTGAATTTATCAAACGAGTTGGTATAATGATTATATCATTTTTTGCTAACGAGTTTAATAAATTTAATAATGAATGAAAACGAATGTTAGATTATATTTATTACATAACTTATAACGTCACACTACGTTAGAAAACGTACACTAACGTGACGTCCATGACGTCATTAACGTTATATTATACAACTAGTGGAATATCGAAAATATTGAATGGAGTTATTACACTCCCACACCACATTTTATGTGATAAATATATATATACATGCCTTTGTCATTAGGGTGGGAAACGATGTACATCTGTTGTAAAATGTGCCTGTTGTTCTACTAGAGCGTTCGCACGATCTACTACAGCGTTCGCACGATCTTCTACAGCACGCTCTACTACATCGTTCGCACACTGTAGCTAGCGGGTTCGCACGCTGTAGCTAGAGCATTCGAACGCTGTAGTAGAGCGTGCGAACGCTTTAAATTATTTGTTATGTATGTCACATGCGGGGCTCCGTAGGTATGGGTAGCTCTGAGTAGAATTTATCATTTTTGCTATAGAAAAAATAAGATTTTTGTTTTTCAGTAGATCAATACATATATCAAAGTAGATACTGAGCTAAGTTTATAATCGAACTCTATGTCAGAATTGTGTGTACAGTATTTTACAGTGAAATTGTCAAAATAACTCGTAATGTGTGTAATTTAAGAATTTTTTAATAAAAATTCATTAGAAGCCTGATGATATATATATGTTTCTACTTGTTTTGAAAGAAATGCCATAGGACCTTGTCATATACAAGCTAAAAAAAGTTGAGCATTAGAACATCCTTTTTTTTTATCTTGAATTGTTTTTTTTAGAAAATAAGAAATGCGTGGGATACGGTCCATATATATGTTTGCTTTTTTAAGTAAGAAGACGAATGAGGATTACAACTGTTTGTACATGTATATGCTTTGAAAGACATGTGTATATGTAATCGAAAATTAATCGTTGTTTTTGAATAAATGTAATGTTATGAAACAATTGTGAAAATGTTCGATGACTCTATTTTACCTCTATTTAGTAAAATGTTGGAGTCAGAAACATGTGTCTTCGTCAAAGACATCCAGTGGAAAAGAAAATGTGATGAACTACCCTTTTTTGATAATTGTGTGTCTAAATGATACCAAAGAAGCTTTAAATATCAATTTTAAAAAAATCTCAGCACTATGTCCTTTCTCATCCAACCTCCTTAATTCGATAGATAACGGTGTTTAAAAATTTATAAATTTTGCCTTAAGATGTTGCTAAGAAGCTGTGTGAATATGGACCCTGGTCTACGAGTAAAATTGCACAAATTACCCCAAACAACATGCACTATTTTAAAGAATGTTCGAATTTTTTTCAAGTGAAATGAGTCAAATTTTAAATATACAGTTTAATTCTTGTAAAAGTATCAAAGGTGCGAGACACAGGTATCACTTTCCAGCGGCGGTGACGGTGACGGTGGCGACAGCGGCGGCGTCAGTATTACGTTGAAGTGTCGCGTTTAAGTTTTTCGAACTCTAAAACATTGCTTATTCAAATGCATTCAAACGTTGCACATGACTTCATTATCATCAATACCACCCAGACACACACGTTACATAACTCTGTATTGCAATTTGGCAAAAGTATGGCCCCTTTTTCGAATTTATAAATTCCGGTCCCTGTAAGGACAGACATATATTTTTAATTTTAACGGCATCGTTTTTTTCCATGCTGTTTCATATATACTCTATTTTATTTGATTACGAACGCGTGTCACCAATCATGTCTTATACTTTCGAACCAAGACGAATCATACACAATATATTAAGCGGATGAGACCATATAGGGCAACGCTATATATCAAGGGAAGTAAGTGAAATATGACAACCAGAAGTAGCCAGCGTTACTTACCCGCCATCCAAAATACTGTGCCGCGTTGGCAAGGGGTGGATTACCCCATTCGTCAACGGTGCTGTTGGTGTGTTCTATACATTGACATCCCACATCTGTAAAAAAAAAAAAAAAAAAATATTTATTTTGTTTAGTTGTATCTTGGTAGAAGATATTTCGGTTGAAACCACGAGTATGTGTAATATACCTTTTTGTTGGCAACACTCTGAAATGTGTATTGGCGTTTTTCCAACATTCTTTTTTATACTTATCTTCTTACCGATTTCGATTCAAAAGTTTGCATTTTTAAAAAAAGAAAAATGTCCCCAATTAACGAAATTCCATTGTCACCCCACGTCAGTTCACGTACCTCGAGTATGTGATCGTGTGTCCTCACACTGAGTTGAGGCGTTCTGGGTAATTGGGGTTCGTCTCTGAATCTCTTCGTACCTACTCCGTAATTCAGTGCTTACCTGTCAATAAATGAGTTTTTTTGTTTTTTTTAAAAAAAAAATCTCAGTGTTTTATGCTTTCGTCTGCAATAGCATTTTATACTTCATCCAGGAACAACTGTTGTTTAGTACATTCGTGATTTTATTGAATTGGAATAAATATCAGGTCAAATTTAAAGGACACATATTCCGTTTACAACAAAGCGACTTTGACAAAATTAAACCAATAAAAATCATTGTATACAGTCCTAATGTTCTACACTAACTGTGTTAACAGTAAGACACTTTTGTTATACAATACTACATATCCAGTTTTCTACTTATGTCAAGTTATACATACAGCTACGCGACCATTTTACGATTATTCTCAATCGGCTTTGCTTGGCGATCACCGTGATCAAGTTGTAACGTGATGCCTCGTTAACATTGTGGAGGTTCGAGACTATCACTATTAAGCCATTGAGCAACAACTCGTCGATCGAAAGAGACGTTGACCGGCTGGATCAATTTCTAAAGCAGCCTGATACACAGTTTATAATATCTAAATATATATAACCCACTTACAGCCGTTAACTGACGCTCAAGGTGTGATTTCTCTGCCGAAATTACCTGTAAAACAGAATGGTATGTATATGTATATGAGAAGGAAAACGACAACTAAAATGGGGTTTTACGTCCCGTTAACACAATTCATGTAATATTCAAGAAGCGACCTCAGAGGAGGAGACTGAGATAAAGTATGAAGATTCCACTGACAGGGCTCGATCCTTCACCGGCCAAGGTCTACAGCTTCAAACAAAAATTGCCTTATTCGCTGAGCTACACGGGCCTCTAAGACCGACAAAAATGTGTTTGTTTGTTTGTTTGTACGGTGTTTTACGTCATTTTCAACACATGCATGCAAGGTTATATATGACGGTCGATTTTTTCGTGGTGGATGCAGATCACCCACTTTTCCTGGGTAGAACCAGTACTGTACACCTCCCGCCATCCGTAAGAATCGACACGTCCTCACTTACAAGTCGAGCTCCCAGTGGGATTCGAACCCGCAGCGATGAGAGGCGACGGTTTACAACGCAACGTCGTTAACCATTCGGCCACGGAGACGTTAAGACCGACAAAGAAACATTTAACAAACCATAAATATTTTCAGAAATGGCATTAACGTATTTTACGCAGTATGTTTTATTCTTGAGCGAATACTCTAACAGTTTTCCGATTAACAATATCAACATCAAACAAACAATTAAACAAAAACTAATCTTGAAAAGAGTAAATACAACAACTGGACAATAATCAGACAAGAAAATTACCTGAACTTGTTTTTGCAATGTTTCTATCTGAAAAGAAAATCAAAGATCATTTATAAACCCTCTGTGTTTCTTGGAAATAGTTTCAGTCATTATGAATGAATGAATGAATGAATGAAAGTCTTTATTTTAAGAGGGTGACCCAATTAACATTAGCTAATCTTCCTTGGGGCCCTCTGAATAAAACACATATTTATACATACATACAAACACATTAACAATATAATCAGTGATTTAACAAAATAATATCATATAATAATAGAAATCAAAATATATCAGTTCAATGATGGTAAAAGTTAAAGCATTTTCCCTGTAATTAAGATATAAAATAGCAATACACGACACATTCAAATATAGAACATTTAGCATTAGAGATCAAACAGAGGCAGTGGTTTTGAAATTATTTAAACACCAATTTTTTCATTTTTTTATAGTTAAAATGATTAATCTTTTAAACTTTATTTAAAATTAGAAGTACGAGTATGAAAATTATCCCGACTTTATCCACTTGATAAAATTAGAAGTAAAACTGTTTATTGTAGGACAGAGTCTAATATAATCTGGGATACTATTCCATACTTTAGCCCCAGAGTAAGACATGCTTCCTTTAAATAATTCTTTATTTGGTTTCGGTATTAAAACATTTAAATGGTTTGATGACCTTAAGTTTCTGTGATTATTATTATTGTACTGAAACATGTTTTGAATGTAAGACGGAGTGGCATTTTGAAATACCCTATACATAAATTTTGCCTTTTGAAGTAAAATTCTATGTTCAATACTAAGTACATTAATACTCAATAAAGCTTCATTTAGGTTAGTGTATTGCTCACCTAGGATAATATGACATGCCCGCCGCTGTAATCGAATAAGAATTTGAATGTTTGATTTGTTTGTACTTCCCCAAATAATATTACAGAAATCTAAATGTGGTTGTATATATGCCTTATAAAACAGAATCCTATAATGTAATGGCAGAAACAATTTTATTCTTGATAAGAGCCATAAATTTGTGGAAATCTTTTTCCGAACGAAGGTAATGTGATTGTCCCATTTAAGATTTTCATTAATATGAACTCCAAGAATTTTATCCCCTGCTGTTAGCTCTAAATTAACATCTTTATAGTGTAATGATAATTTTTTATTTACCAATTGAGAACGTTTTTGTGGCGTAGTAATTAATAGGACTTTTGTTTTAGCAGCATTTAAAACCATACCATTATCTAAGCACCAGTTACTAACATTATTTAAAGCTCTTTGCAAATTTCTTTCAACTACTGTTTTCGATAAATTTATATCATATATAGTGGTATCGTCTGCATACATATCTACATTAGAATCATTTTCTTGTACATACAACGGCAAGTCATTAATAAATAATAGAAATAATAGTGGTCCTAGAATGGATCCTTGTGGAACTCCACAGGTAGTAATTTGTTTATCTGAAATAACACCATTAACGCTTACCGACTGTGTTCTATTAGTGAGATAAGATTCAAACCATTTAATAGTAATGTTACTGCATTTGTATATTTTTAACTTTTTTAATAGTATATCGTGCGAACATAAGTCAAAAGCTTTTGAAAAATCAAGCATTACAACACCGACAATTTCACCATTATTTAATGACTTCAACCAGTTATCTATCATATGCACAAGAGCAGTTTCACAGCTATGTTTTTTTCTAAATCCGCTTTGTGATTTACATAATAACTTATAATGGTTAAGATAAGTAATAAACGAATCATGTACATGTTTCTCAATTAATTTTGAAAGTGTTGGTAGTATGGATATTGGTCTGTAATTATTTACATCGTTTGCTAGTCCTTTTTTGAATAAAGGGTTTACTTTAGCTGATTTCCATTGATCTGGGAAAACACCCTGTGATATACTACAATTAATTATATGTGTGATACTGCTTGATATAACATCTGCAGATAATTTTAGTAATTTCGGCCCTATCTGATCGAGGCCTGTAGCTTTTGACACATCTAAGTTAGTAAGCATTTTACGAGTTTCAGATTCTGTTATTAATGGAATGTTAAAGTTCATGAGATTCGGGACATTTGCATTTACAAAGTTTTTAACATTTATGAAATCAGAATCTGGGATTGGTTCTTTTAAATTTGAAGCTATGTTTACAAAAAAATTATTAAACTCATTAGCAATTTCTGTCTTGTCATTTATGTCTTGATTATTTATTTTAATATTATTTATTACATTTGATTTATTTTTATTTTTTGAAGACGCACCATGCTCTCTAAAAATCTTCCAAATTGATTTAGGGTCCGATTTACCTTCTTCGATTTTTCTTTCATAAGATGAATTTTTAGAAACATTTATCAACCTGTTAACTTTGTTTCGTGCATTTTTATAATTGTTTATATCGCCTTTGGTTTTAAATTAATCTCTTTCTTTCATTGAATCTAAAATTTCTGGATTTAACCAGTCTGGTTGCTGCAAATTCTTTACTCTATGAATCTTAACTGGAATGTGATTTTCTATTACATTTGAAAAATTAGACACCCAGGTGTGAAGTACTTCATTTGTATCAGTGTTATTATTCCTAACACCCCAGGGTATGCTGATAAGATCTGCTATGAAAGCTTCTTCAGAAAATGTTTTAAAAGATCTGTATTTAATAAAATTGTGAGAATATTTTTTTTCTTTAAAATTTAACTTACGAGTGCAAAACACCGGGAAGTGATCGGATAGACCTATTCTGGGGACATTTACATGATATATATTAAGATCACAATTACAGTAAATATGATCAATCAATGTTTTTGAATTAAGACATTCTCTTGTTGGTTCTTTGACTAATTGTTTTAAGCCAATTGATGAAATAAAATTTGACCACTCGACGTTTATATTTCTATTTAATAAATCGCGATTGATATCTCCTAAAATTATAATTTGTTTTTCCTCTAATTGAACCTTTTCTATATGAGAATCAAAATTTGTTTTCCAAATAACTCTTGATTCGGGATGTCGATACATAGACCCGACAAGAAATGGTTTACATTTTACTGGCATTATTTCAAGCCAAATTATTTCAATATTTTCATCCTCTAGATCTGACCTTCTTATACAATTTATACCTTGTTTTACATATACTGCCAAACCACCGCCCCTATTTTCGGTACGATCGCACCGAAAAGGTATTTGATAACCGTTTATAATAAAAGCTTCAGTTTTATGATTACAATTAAATTTTGTTTCACTAATGCCCATAATAGATATATCATTTTCTGGAGAAATTAACATTATTTTTAGTTCATCAAATTTTGAGGACATTCCTTGTAAATTTATGTGTCCAATATTAAATTTATTTTTAGGCAAACCTAAATGTATTAAATAATTGTGTTGTTCATCTGGCAAGTTTATATTTTGGTTATCATTTATAGTATTTCTATTTTGAAAAACATCTTGAACAATTTCGTTTTGATTGTCACTTAATACACAGTCACAGTCAATTTCATTGCATGAGGTGCATATGTTAGGTAATATGTTAAAAAAGTTTGAATCAATTAGCTGATTTTCGGCATCATTGCCTTCTCCCTATAGGTTCCAACAAATCTCTTGTTTATGTCCGCTTAAACCGCAGCCCCAGCAGGTGACTGGTGTAAATTTATTATAACTGCATCATCTTAATAGTACAGTAATCAGCCTTATATCAGACATCTAAAAATACGCATGCAAAATACAAATGCCATAAGAATGGATTTGATCCATTGTTGTTGTTTAAGCTCAGCTCCTGATACACTATATTGCACTATTTCAATGAAACATGCATGGCTTAATCAAATATATACTGTTTAATCCTTTCTTATCAGAACTCTGTTTTAATTGTTTCACATAATAGTATTTGGCTGCAGACAGCGCGTTTTGGGTGGTCATTTTCCGTGTTAAACCTTTCAGGGCGGAGAGGGTCAACATTCCTAAAGTCATTGGATTTACCCTTGCACAACTTAGGTTAGGCCATAACGGGTGTGCTGTAAAAAAAAAATAAAAAAATAAAAATAAAAAATTGTTAAAAACTTCATGTTTCTGCCGAGTATTTTTTGCAATTTTCCAAATTGTTTACACAGACTTATGAAGGAAAAGAAAGGGTTGAGTACTTCTCTGAAACTACATGGTCGATATCCACTAAACCGTTTACATGAATGTTGATCTTGATGTCTATTATTGAGACTTTAATCTGTAAAAGTTCTTTTTCAAAAGCTTCTGAAAAGAATTGTATACGTTTTCATTATCGGAGGTAACTCTTACAGTAAGAAATGCTAAACGCTCATTGTTACTTCCTCATATTTGTAATGAGTTGTACGCAAGTTTTAGTAACTTAGTAAACGGTAATTTTACTTTCGGCGCTTTCCATGGTTTGTTGATCACGACTAGAGGGCCGTTGTAGCCTGAGTTGAGCAAATGTATTACAAACAAGTACGTCTATGATTCATGTTTGTTAAAAGGTGTACATAAAAACCATATACGTCTATGATTCATGTTTGTTAAAAGGTGTACGTGAAAACCATAATATGGCGTTCCTTACAGTATAATAGGGGAAACATGTCAAAAAGACTTGTTAAATGTATATTGATTGTTGGATGTAAATGCATAATCATTCACATGCTTATTGAACTAGTGTTTTAAAAGATGCAGTACCATGTGTTTATGGGCGGTGTCTGGTGTTTGTATCACCACACTGTCTTTCCGCGACATAAGCGTTTCCACGTCAATGTACTTCCGTTTCCAGGCAGCAAGCTCGTGTCTCAGGTCGTCATATTCCAGTCCATTACCAACTGTCTTCTGTAAACGCAATCGTACAAATCCACAATAAGCATAATTAAAGGTCAAGAAGATGAAAAACTTTGTAGGAATATATGTTGTTTGAGCTTGACAAGAGATGCATCACTAGATAAGTTTACAAAGGTACACTTTATACTATTTGGGCTCTCATAAATGGATCCAAAATGGTTAGAATATTTACGGTTGACCTCCTAATGTAATTGTTAATATCAAGACATATATAATGATATATTATGGATCGCGAAATCAGTTCCAACCCGGACCGATTCTTGAGACCAGCTTTCGAAATACTTATAGTATTTCCCTATTGATCAGACATTCGAATGATATATTAAACCGAGATCACACATACAGTCCGACTACACTGTTTACCACGCAAACAAAATAGTCCATACTATCTATTGTACCACAGCGGGCGGCGGGACTATATTTCTTAGATATACACACATTAATACATGCAGAAACTTAACAATACCTCTATCATATAGTTAATATCTAGGCCGGCTGACTCCAGCTCATATTGTACATATACCCGCATGTTCAGGTTGGTTGCAGCATCCAGCAGAGAATTCATGAATTTCATACACGACACCTATAATAAAGTAAGAAAAGAATGCAATATACTGATTATCTATCAAAAGAAACTGTTTTGAAAATTGTCAAACCCAACAAAAATATATAAAGTTGTAGACTTCAATTAGAAGTAATCGTAAGGTAAGACGTATCCATAAAATCTGCGTGAACAACATGCAAATAGTGTCTTAACAGCAAGTTAAGGTGTAGAATGAATGAATGAATGAATGGTGTTTTACGGCACGTCGACACATAAATAGGTCATATTGTGCGCTTAAGGTGTAGAATAGCTAATTTAAACTAATTAGTATATATAAGTACCCATTAGCAAAACACTGACCTTAAAAATGACGTTTTGTTGACTGTCAAGATTCATCATGTTCATAAGCGACTTGAATCTGACTGGTTCTCCAATCTTTAACCTCAGTACAGTGAAGCAATCCAGAGTTCTAGAGAAGCCTTCTTGGGCTGATAGGGATACAGTCAATATCTGAAATGAAAAGTTCACAGATCGTAGACGTAGGATCTAGGATTTCATCCCACCAACATCTAGCCAATATTTAGAAATAATAGCAAACAATTAAAACAAAGTTAAAATTCAATACTAACTGTATTAGATATATATGGTAATAGAATATTACAAACGTATTATTTGGAAATATTTATAGGACATAAATGTAATCATCTTTATTGTTCCTAATCTCAAAAACCTTTCATTAAACAAAATGCTCTCATTTAAACCAATAAAAAATATATAAAGAATTTGATGAAGATTAATGGCGTCTAGACTATGCGACTTGTTGGTACTTCTTTCTGTTTTTGGTAGACAAAGTGCTCTTTTAACTTGGATTGGCAAACTAGTACCTCTATAGCGGTACCACGTGACTTTGTAAATGTACTGAGTAGACTCATGGCCACTGTCTCCAAGCCGTATGTAATCTCCATCAGGGCGACCAGGGCTGCCTGTAATACACGGTAATACACGGTAAAACACGGTAATACAAGCTAATACACGGTATGTTACAGAGCAGTACTGCCTGTAAAACAAATATAATACACGGTAATACACGTAATATTATAGAGAGTGACTGCCTGTAATACAAGGTAATACACGACAATACACGTAATGTTAAAGAGCAGGACTACCTGTAATACATGATAATACACGATAATACACGGTATTTTATAAAGCATGACTGTCTGCTATACATGATAATACACGCTATTTTATAGAGCAGGACTGTCTGCAATACATGATAATACACGATATTTTATAGAGCAGGACTGTCTGCAATACATGATAATACACGGTATTTTATAGAGCTGGACTGTCTGCAATACATAATAATACACGGTATTTTATAGAGCAGGACTGTCTGCAATACATGATGATACACGGTATTTTATAGAGCAGGACTGTCTGCAATACATGATAATACACGGTATTTTATAGAGCAGGACTGTCTGCAATACATGGTAATACACGGTATCTTATAGAGCAGGACTGTCTGCAATACATGATAATACATGGTATTTTATAGAGCATGACTGTTTGCAATACATGATAATACACGGTATTTTATAGAGCAGGACTGTCTGCAATACATGATAATAACGGTATTTTATAGAACAGGACTGTCTGCAATACATGATAATACAAGGTATTTTATAGAGCAGGACTGTTTGCAATACATGATAATACACGGTATTTTATAGAGCAGGACTGTCTGCAATACATGATAATACACGGTCTTTTATAGAGCAGGACTGTCTGCAATACATGATAATACACGGTGTTTTATAGAACAGGACTGCCTGCAATACATGGTAATACACGGTGTTTTATAGAGCAGGACTGTCTGCAATACATGATAATACACGGTATTTTATAGAGCAGGACTGCCTGCAATACATGGTAATACACGGTATTTTATAGAGCAGGACTGCCTGCAATACATGATAATACACGGTATTTTATAGAGCAGGACTGCCTGCAATGCATGGTAATACACGGTATTTTATAGAGCAGGACTGCCTGCAATACATGATAATACACGGTATTTTATAGAGCAGGACTGCCTGCAATACATGGCAATACACGGTATTTAGCAGGACTGCCTGCAATAGAGCATGACTATCTGCAATACATGATAATACACGGTATTGTATAGAGCAGGACTGCCTGCAATACATGGCAATACACGGTATTTTATAGAGCAGGTCTGCCTGCAATACATGGTAATACACGGTATTTTATAGAGTAGGACTGTCTGCAATACATGGAAATACACGGTATTTTATAGAGCAGGACTGTCTGCAATACATGATAATACACGGTATTTTATAGAGCAGGATTGCCTGCAATACATGGTAATACACGGTATTTTATAGAGCAGGACTGTCTGCAATACTTGATAATACACGGTATTTTATAGAGCAGGACTGTCTGCAATACATGGCAATACATGGTATTTTATAGATCAGAACTGTCTGCAATACATGGTAATACACGGTATCTTATATAGCAGGACTGTCTGTAATATATGGCAATACATGGTATTTTATAAAGCAGGACTGCCTGCAATACATGATAATACACGTAATGTTACAGAGCATGACTGCCTGCAATACAAGGTAATACACGTAATGTTAAAGAGCAGGGATGTCTGTAATACACTATACTACACGATAATATACGAAACGTTGTAGAGCAAAGCTGCCTGCAATACACGGTAATACACGGTAATACACGAAACGTTGTACAGCAGTGCTGCCTGCATACACGGTAATACACAAAATGTTGTAGAGCATGACTGTCTGTAATACACGGTAATACACGGTATGTTATAGGGTTGATGTAGGATAGTACATGGTTTTCTGTAATACATGTTAATGGTGATAAACGTTACATAGCAGATATATCTGTAATACATGTTAATACACGAAACATTAAAAGGTTGGTGTAGGATAGAATATGACTGTCTGTAATACACGGTACGTTATAAGGTTGGTGTGGGATAGAAGTTGGCTGCCTCAGCTGCCCATAATACACGGTGTTGTATATAGTATTTGCTCACTATTACAATACCAGTTGTTGGTAAGTATATTTCAATAATCTTTACTATTATTATAAATGTTGAGTACTCGATTTACGCACAGAGTGAGTATTCTTGAGAGTATAGATTTACAATGATGAGAGACAAGGCAAGATATGAATATAATATTTATTTATTTTTAAGTAATGTACGAGTATATACATTATGAATATGTTCATACACATAGTTGGTGTGCTTTGACCGTGTATATCCATTTACATGTTTAATATAAAGAAAACAAATCATAACGATACTTCATTTACTACAGTCTATATCCAGTGTTGCAAGAAAACAACTAGCTTACCTTAGTTCTTAACGCAAACTTGATGCATAATAAACAATCGTGCTCGTCCGTCTGTAAGAGTAAGAATTGTAAATATTAAAAGATGGAGGCTGTATTGCAGTATATCTTTAAAACAGATACGATATACAGTCTCATATACTGGCGTTATAACAGTATATTATCCATTCAGACATGATATGTTAATTGTTTAGTTAAAACATATAAAACACGCGTGTACCCGGTTACAATATACACGCGTGTTACATCTGTTATAAAATCATGTAAGACTGAAGTAACGGCATAATGGATTATGTGAATGAACTTGTTTAATCCAGATAAAAAGCAACCACGACAGCTTCGCTAGTCTTACGTTTTTTAAAAGTGATTTCTAATGATTAATTTATGAACTCTAAACGATCTACTTTCTTCAGTAATAAACAAGACGAACAACGCCTAGCTTATCATTAATAAACTGACTCAACAGTAGTTAAACGAGTCAATGTTGCATAGTCAGTTGTAAATAAGTCAGTTGTTAAAAATATTTAATACAGGTAACATAACAGATGTATATAAATCATACCAGATATGGTAATTATATCGACAACCGTGGGAAAAGTGTCATAACTGACAGTGCAGATAATATCATTGAAGTCCACACCCAAACTGTAACACTTATACAACTTGTAGTGAATACACTCACAATTAACCTTCTTGAATGCAAGTTTAAAAATAGTTTAACATATAAAATGACAGACCCCCAAAATAAAACCTTTCGTTTTCCCCCTCAATACGATTAAGTGGATGTTCGTTATAATCAAGCTTAAACGCTATTTTAAGGATATTTAGACTAATATATATTAGCGGCGGATGTGAGAAGTGCGAACACATTGCTATAAGTCAATGAATCATGCATAATTCGAAAATTTGGTTATTTATGGAAATTATAAAAAGACCTAGATACACAAAGTATGTAGGACAAACATAACAATTAGATACAGGTATATCAAATACGTCAGCAACACAAAACATAAATAAGCCAAAAAACGTATAAACGAATGAGGATGGGGTGTGGTGTCTGGGTGAGGGGGTGGAGTAGGAAGAAACATAATATATGCACTGTCCTGTAATATGTGCCAAGCAGGAAAAACAATAATGCCGAATAAGAAACGTATCAATATCCCTAATACTGCATATATTCAGTCATATTTGGTAACGTACCAATATCTCTAATACTGCATATATTCAGTCATATTTGGTAACGTATCAATATCCCTAATACTGCATATATTCAGACATATTTCGTAAAGTATATATTCAGACATATTTCGTAACGTATCAATATCCCTAATACTGCATATATTCAGACATATTTGGTAACGTATCAATAACCCTAATACTGCATATATTCAGCCATATTTCGTAACGTATCAATATCCCTAATACTGCATATATTCAGACATATTTGGTAACGTACCAATACCCCTAATACTGCATATATTCAGTCATATTTGGTAACGTACCAATATCCCTAATACTGCATATATTCAGACATATTTCGTAACGTACCAATATCCCTAATACTGCATATATTCAGACATATTTGGTAACGTATCAATAACCCTAATACTGCATATATTCAGCCATATTTCGTAGCGTATCAATATCCCTAATACTGCATATATTCAGACATATTTGGTAACGTACCAATATCCCTAATACTGCATATATTCAGACATATTTGGTAACGTATCAATATCCCTAATACTGCATATATTCAGGCATGTTTGGTAACGTACCAATATCCCTAATACTGCATATATTCAGACATATTTGGTAACGTATCAATATCCCTAATACTGCATATATTCAGGCATATTTGGTAAAGTACCAATATCCCTAATACTGCATATATTCAGACATATTTGGTAACGTACCAATATCTCTAATACTGCATATATTCAGACATATTTGGTAACGTACCAATATCCCTAATACTGCATATATTCAGGCATATTTGGTAACGTACCAATATCCCTAATACTGCATATATTCAGACATATTTCGTAACGTACCAATATCCCTAATACTGCATATATTCAGACAGATTTGGTAACGTACCAATATCCCTAATACTGCATATATTCAGTCATATTTGGTAACGTACCAATATCTCTAATACTGCATATATTCAGACAGATTTGGTAACGTACCAATATCCCTAATACTGCATATATTCAGTCATATTTGGTAACGTACCAATATCTCTAATACTGCATATATTCAGACATATTTCGTAACGTATCAATATCCCTAATACTGCATATATTCAGACATATTTGGTAAGGTACCAATATCCCTAATACTGCATATATTCAGTCATATTTGGTAACGTACCAATATCTCTAATACTGCATATATTCAGACATATTTCGTAACGTACCAATATCCCTAATACTGCATATATTCAGACATATTTCGTAACGTACCAATATCCCTAATACTGCATATATTCAGACATATTTGGTAAGGTACCAATATCCCTAATACTGCATATATTCAGACATATTTGGTAAGGTACCAATATCCCTAATACTGCATATATTCAGACATATTTGGTAAGGTACCAATATCCCTAATACTGCATATATTCAGACAGATTTGGTAACGTACCAATATCCCTAATACTGCATATATTCAGTCATATTTGGTAACGTACCAATATCCCTAATACTGCATATATTCAGACATATTTGGTAAGGTACCAATATCCCTAATACTGCATATATTCAGACAGATTTGGTAACGTACCAATATCCCTAATACTGCATATATTCAGTCATATTTGGTAACGTACCAATATCTCTAATACTGCATATATTCAGACAGATTTGGTAACGTACCAATATCCCTAATACTGCATATATTCAGACATATTTGGTAAGGTACCAATATCCCTAATACTGCATATATTCAGACATATTTGGTAAGGTACCAATATCCCTAATACTGCATATATTCAGACAGATTTGGTAACGTACCAATATCCCTAATACTGCATATATTCAGTCATATTTGGTAACGTACCAATATCTCTAATACTGCATATATTCAGACAGATTTGGTAACGTACCAATATCCCTAATACTGCATATATTCAGTCATATTTGGTAACGTACCAATATCTCTAATACTGCATATATTCAGACATATTTCGTAACGTATCAATATCCCTAATACTGCATATATTCAGACATATTTGGTAACGTACCAATATCCCTAATACTGCATATATTCAGACATATTTGGTAAGGTACCAATATCCCTAATACTGCATATATTCAGTCATATTTGGTAAGGTACCAATATCTCTAATACTGCATATATTCAGACATATTTCGTAACGTACCAATATCCCGAATACTGCATATATTCAGACATATTTCGTAACGTACCAATATCCCTAATACTGCATATATTCAGTCATATTTCGTAACGTACCAATATCTCTACTACTACATATATTCAGACATATTTCCTAACGTATCAATATCCCTAATACTGCATATATTCAGACATATTTCGAAAATTAATCAGATAAAATTCAAACAAATAAAGGAACAATAATCTCACATTCACCGATTTTCTCTCTCTTTCTCTCTCGTTTGAATAACTTTATATTGTTTTTATGTTTAACACTTTTAACAGCCATTTGAATTCATATACTAAACTATCACATATACTATAAACTTGTTATACAATGTTCAAGGAGACAGATAAAAACAAGCTTTCAGCTTTCTTCTGAATCCTTATTCACTGTTTATTATTGTTATCACTGTATGACTATGTATATGTACGAATTGTGAATAAAATAGTGTTTAAACCAACAATAATCTGATATAAACGATAAGCCTTATACACACCAGTGTTTTCTTGTAGTTTTTGAGCTGTGATCTGTTTGTAGAGCCCGACTGCTGGGAACCAGTATTCTGTATAGACTTCAGTAGCTTTATCAGCAAACTCATACCATTGTTTCCCGGCTTTAGCAATTCGTCAAGAAAGCTGAAAAGATAACGCGATTGTCAATAATACATAGTAATAAATATGGTATTTGCTTGATGGTGAACGATGGTAAAGTGGATGTATGACAGGGGTCAGCCTTCGGTCAGCGACTATTCTTTATATATTTAAATCATTTTCCAAATGAGATATTAAACACTCGCGTTTTCTTGATTTACGGATATGTAATGGCAATGAGTGACAAACGCCTTACCTTTTGGAGTTATCGAGGAAATAAAGGAATATCATGTTTACTTTAATTAATATGGCATTTGAATAGTGTCATAGAGAGTTCACAAATGAATTTATAATGTTTTGCCATGCTCATGAGTTCTGCACGTGAGAACATAGTTTTCCTATTTTTTATTTCCATGTAAAGGAGGGTTGGCGTTTTATATTCATTTCTTTTGGCGCCATATGGCCTGTTTGGGATGCGCTGTAAACCTAATTCAACCCAAGGCAAAGCTACTCTTGTTATTATAAACAATACATTAAACATGATAGTATTTGTTATTATAAACAATACAATAAACATGATAGTATTTGTTAGATAGTATTTGTTATTATAAACAATATATTAAACATGATAGTATTTATCATAGTATTTATCATGTTTAATGTATTGTTTATAATACTATCGTATTGATAGTATACAGAGATAAACCAAAATGAAAACTAAAATTACTAATACGGCGAATGCCTATATTATCATATAAACACGTGTGTTGTTTTGTCAATGCGTCAACTTACCTGTCATAGGACATCTTCAGGTCAAGCTTCAGTTTTCTCAGTAAGTACGATATAGGGTTGATGCCATCTTTCTTGATGACGTCACTTGTATCACGTGACGCTGTACTCTGGCCATTCACAAACTGGTTAAGATATTCGACGTACTGCGCAACTGCATATATTGGCGCTCGTGTTTTCTGGATGATAGAAAAAAACGTAATTTAAACGTATGTCTTTTTACTCATGCCTATCTAAGAAGATACAAAAGTTCACAAGTTGAACACGTAATGTAGCATCACAGAACGCAGTCAACCAAAACCACTCATTCAAAACAAGGATTATAAGACGCAATGTATGCGTTGCGAGAATACTCTTTTTGAGGGGGCGCAATTAACGAAGATGATGATGATAATGATGATGATAATGATGATGATGATGATGATGATGAATGATGAATGATGATGATGATGATGATGCGACATCAAAAACATAAAAGGGTTGACAACAGGGGTAACGCCTTGGAGTGGTCAAAGGTAAAAAGGACGCCGACATTAAATCAGGATTTAGGGTGCATAAAAAATTAGCAAACTTTGCGAGATGACTGAAAATGTTTCTATGCGTGCGATCAGTCATTCTAAACATTGGAAAACTTTGAACAACCTCTAAAAAATAACGATAACGCATGCATATGCATATGTATATATGTGAAGCACATATTTGATATTCAAACACCGCAGACTATTTAGGACAGCGTAAAACGCGTGATAAGTTAAACTGATACCAAAGTAACACATGCCACATTATGAAAAAATGGCTACTATACCATTCTAGAAATGAATTGGATGAATTGAATTGAATTGGATTTTATAGTCGCACCAACAGCTAAGGTTATATGGCGACTTTCCAGCTTCTACTGGTGGAGGAAGACCCCAGGTGCCCCTCCGGGCAATTTTCGTGCACGGGCGGGCACCTGGGTAGAACCACCCGACGTTCCGCAAGCCAGCTGGATAGCTTCCTCACATAAAGATTTATACCATTCTAGAGAACTCGGGAAGTCACTGAAAAGGCAAAGAACGTTATTGTTCTTCGGTATTAGACTAGTTTGTAAAACGGTAAGCAAAGTCAACCAAAAATGCGCATTCAAAACAAACAACAGTTTCAAGAATATATACAAGCAAGTATGCAACACCACACACATAAAAGAGTTGACAATATGGGTACCACCTAGGAACAGTCTGCAGCAAAAAGGCCGCTGTGAGGTTTAACCCATGTTCTAGGGTGCACCACCAACCCTTATCCTGTTTTCATTCCAATTAAACGGAACAGTAATAGTGTTACATGTAGTTTTGTACATTATGATTTATACATGATGCTGTTTAAATATGTTTCAAAACCAATATAAGAAAAGCATCTTGTATAAGAAAAAATGTCATCGATTAAAAATTAATTAACTGCAACTTTGGTCAGGTAATTGTAGATCGTCATTGTTTTGCATTTTACTTCCATGTATTTCGGTTTATACGTTTAAAACACGTGGCGATATATGGCGTACGATTGCATACTTATCTTCTATATCAAGACGTTCCTCTTGTGTCTTTTAACTACTTTTTCCGTATCTGCCAAATCAATATTTAATAGTGATCAACATAACATTATATAGTTGCTGATTCCGACAGATATCGATTTCATCGCCGTATAAATCACTTGTGTCTACAATAACGTTGAAATAAAACCTTAAAAAAGATTATTTGAATGGTTTCCGTGTCACTAAACATAACCTGTGTAGGCTAAATATATGGGTATACCATATCGGTACTAATGACTCGGAATTGGCACTAAAAAAAAAAAAAAATACATTTAATTTATTACGTTGGTTGGTTAATTCGAACAGTCCACGGGGGTTATGTATTCAATACGCCATATACTGACTATATAATTATCTTGCATTAAGGACTTTTGGTCAGATATATTTCAGAAATAGATGGTGTTTCGTCAAGTGATTTTTTCACCCAAATGCATATTTTAGGCATGGGCAATATCAGCCATATAGAACATGACAGTAATTCGACACTATTGATGTGAACATAATATCAGAGGAAATTCTTATACGGCAGAAATTGTGCTTTTAATAGCCGAAAGATTTGGTACAATTCTACTCAAAGTTGTTGTTTTTTCTTGGTTTTTTTTACGTCAAATAAAATCGTCCGCAGAATAGTCCATTTAACGGTTTTGAGCACACGAGACAAAAGCCTTTGAGTAAAATTGTACCAAACTGTTCTGAAGATGGGTGACCAATAGTCCTTAATTAGCGACATAGAATATGATGTTGACCATTGAATAAGTTATGGGAAGTTAGCGTGTAGTTCGTAATTCGTACGTGAACTACATTCCATACGTCATTTGTTATGCTTAAATATATCTAGACTGTTTTTACTCTGTACATTTAAATCACTTGTAAAATTACAAACCTGGTTTTTAATAAAATTGAAACTGCAATAATTGTATTGTATTCAGTTAAACAAAGTATGTATACTGAAAGGAAAAAGAAACGCGACACGGGAATTTCCGCTATATATTGTATGTGCAATATGCTGCTGTGAATCGAATGGTACATGGCTACGTAAGATCTTTCCTTTCAAAAAAATGACTAAAACAACACGTAACTCAGCAAATAGTATTCCTGCAAAGTTTCATTATTGCCAGAGTACTCGTTTGGCTCAAGCACATGTGTGCAAACTTAGGATGCAACATTTTGATACAGTACCGTACTGAACTGGCTCAAGTTTTCAAAGAGTAACTTCAACTTTTATGAATTTCTTGTTACAACGTGTACTGTGATTAAAACGTCTACAACATCACAGTTGTTCTTTCTCTAACTAACTGCAACTGTTTTTATTACGAAACATCATGGGATTTCCTTGGAATACATATGGAATTAAATGTGCAGTATATACAATATATAGCGGAGTTTCATTTTCCTTTCAGTATATCTATTGGATTTAACGTCGCTTTATGTAAAAATCCAGACTGTGTCTACTTGCTCAATGTTAAACTTTACAGTGCTGCCACACTGGAATACCACGCCCTAGACACATGACATGCTAGCCCCAACAAGTCACATTATATTGACACCGGGCCGACCGGTCCTAGCACAACTTGTTTATACTGAGCATCAAGTCAGGGAACTATTAGTATCATGTTTGTGATCGAACCCACGACCTCAAGCAAGACAGATGCTCTGCCATTAAGTCAATACGAAACTAAAAGAATCATTACTCGTGGGTGTCTTCATAAAAACAAAGGAAAGCGCGTTCTGTCGTTATAATCTGCTGGTGTATCATAACCTAGTTAGTTTGATTCTCTAATCATTTTGGAGTTTAAATGTGTCACCTTTCTAATGACGTATATCGCTACATGCTCATCAACTTCGAAAACGAACACTGTCGTATATGTTATAAACGCGTGTACATGATACCACAATATGACACTCAGTATATCAAAAATAAAAAAACTGCCAAATTCGAAACAAAAAAAAATCAGGTTATGTGAAATGATTTGAAACAAATTGAATTGTTAATGAAAGAAGGTGTCACACAGACATTTAGCACCTTATGAAGCGTTAACTATCTGTCTCGTAAACCATAGTGTTATTTAGATACTAAGTGTATTGAGTATACACCTGCGTGTACTAACTATAATACTTAACTGTAATCACGAACGTGTGATTATCATGATAAAATAACATTAAAACCCTTTCAGCGCTATAGGCACATTCAGTTGACAATATTTAAGTTATATACTATGTTATCTAGCTGAAAAGTATTTATATTAGAGAGATTAATCAAATTTTAAGTAATTTCCCCACTGGTTAAAAAGATACAGCCATATGACCATGCACATCATGCTAATTTTAATTTATTTTTCAAAATGTTAGCGCATAATGTTAGCCTACCACCATTGGGCGTTAATTAACGTTGTTTGTTGTATAGGATAGGGACTCGCTGCACAGAAACTTGATGGGTGAAAGTTATTAAAATGAAACGCAAATGTTTCAGTTATAGATACACCACACAATTATTTATTTGTACATGTTATGCGTTCATTAGTTTGGTCGCATTATAGCTAAACACGCTGAATCACCCCCCCCCCCACCCCCCACCCCCCCCCACACACACACCCTCCCCAGCCACATCCCCATCACAACCACATCCACCCCCACCCCCACCCCACCCCGCACCACCTCCCTCCTCCAAAAAATGCAATTTAGAAACAATTTATATAAAAACTTTAATAATACAAATATCTTAATTCAGCAACTCGTCATACAAAACATGAATATAGCCTTCATAATTGCATGTATATAGCCTACACAATTACATGTATATAGCCTACACAATTACATGTATATAGCCTTCACAATTACATGTATATAACCTACACAATTACATGTATATAGCCTACACAATTACATGTATATAGCCAACACAATTACATGTATATAGCCTACACAATTACATGTATATAACCTACACAATTACATGTATATAGCCCACACAATTACATGTATATAGCCTACACAATTTCATCTATATAGCCTACATAATTACATGTATATAGCATATAAAATTACATGTATATAGCCTACACAATCGCATGTCTATAGCCTACACAATTACATGTATATAGCCTACACAATTACTTTTATATAGCCTACACAAGTACATGTATATAGCATACACAATTACTTGTATATAGCCTACACAATTGCTTGTATATAGCCTACACAATCGCATGTCTATAGCCTACACAATTACATGTATATAGCCTACACAATCGCATGTCTATAGCCTACACAATTACATGTATATAGCCTACACAATCGCATGTCTATAGCCTACACAATTACATGTATATAGCCTACACAATTACTTTTATATAGCCTACACAAGTACATGTATATAGCATACACAATTACTTGTATATAGCCTACACAATTGCTTGTATATAGCCTACACAATTATATGAATATAGCCTACACAATTACACATTTACTTGTATATAGCCTACACAATCACAATTACTTGTAAATATGAAGACAATGTGACCATTATTAAATCAATTACATTTACTGAGAAGCATACTCTTTCAAAAACATTGTAATGAAAATTATGATTTCAATATCACGAATGTTCGAAAACACAGAATAGAAATTTCACTAAAACTAAAAACAAACGTGTTACTTTGATAATAACTACTCATAAAACAAATTCAAATTTGGTCACAACAAACGTATGCCAATACTCTATAATTTAAAAACGAGTAGATGTTCAGAGCAATAGAGGGTCTTCATTACGTAAGTCTTCGTTTGATATATAAAACGTGAACATTTGAATCATTTGTATATTGTACAAACCTTAGCGATTAACATGATTATTAAAATCATTAAAAGAGTTTCATGTTGTTGTTTCTTAATTTTAAACGAAAATGATTGAAAGTTTATTTTATCATATGATATTATTCTTTAAAGTTATTCAGTAAAATAGTTGAATAACAGGAATATTCTGAAATTAATAAATATAATTGGGCATCTTGTGTATTATCGTTATACGCAGCATGACGTCATCAGATAATATTACACATGTGTTATATATATAAAAAACGGACACATGGCAATCTTGATTTTTTAAAAATTCAAGACGTCCAGTTAGTTTATATATATATTTTGCATTTGTTTCATCATAAATTGTAATTATAAAATAGTATACAGAAAATTGATTTTGCATAGTATTACCTGTTGATTATATTGCACCAATAACGGAGTTAAACCTATGATAGAATAAGACGGAAAAAAAATCAAAATTTATTTAATGATAGGTTTAATTAAATTCAAAATTAAACTTGATAAATAAATTATAAACATTTCAAGATTGAAGTGTGTCCCTTTAAAATTTACGAAGGCATGCATTTCCATTGATAGAAGTAATGCAACAGCAGTGCAATTTGACTATTTGTCGTTTGGACCACATGGTACAGCAACATGTATATTGCAGCTTAAACATGGCGAAATACCTCATTAAATATGACCTGCCATTTCTCCTCCACTGTCAACAGCCGGGGTGTGCCGTTCGGACCCTCTGTCATCGCGGAATATACATCCTGAAAATAAACAGAAATTTCATAGAATTCTTACCAGTGATCATCAAACTTAACAGGGTCCGTCCGTCTGTCTGTCTGTAGTTCTTATGACACATGTATTACTGTATATTATTATTATTTTTTTGAAAGTAAACAACTTAGACGTTCACGACGTTTACTAACGGTCTGAATATTTGTTGCTTTCTTGGCGTTTATAGCGTTATATAATTACGCTATTATTATTTATTTATTGTAAATCTAAATGGGCCCCTTTTGCTGGCATTCTCTTCCAATATCAGAACATAATAATCATATCTTTATGATCATTTGTACATTTTTTCTAGATTTGTTTTCATTGCAATCGTTGTTTAGATGATTTTCTTGAAAATGTTACATGTCTTCTAATTTATTCCAACATGTTCGTATCCCCTCGGGGATCCAGTGCTTTTTGAAAGGTATTTTATAGATGTATGTATTTTCTCACCCTTATATATATATATATATACATATAAAGTGTTATGTTGACTGTATAACTTTTTTTTCCTTTTATAACAACACATTGTGCAATACGTGTTAATCAGTCCATGACATATCTGATTTCATTATATAGTTTTTCTCTCTTGATATTGTAAATGTATTCGTTTTATTTCTCTTAACGTGTTTTAAATTAATGACTGATGAAATATGGATGCTCCAGTGTCGATACTGGTTAACACCCAGTTGTGTTCACGAAATTTGTGATAGTGGTTATATCTATACTCTTGTTCCACAACTTGTATTATAGAGAATGTGATGACACATATTGTTATATTTGCTTATTTAGTCTATTATCCATTTTATACTTAATAATGTCTGATCATTCTAAAAGTGAAAATTATGTGTACATAATGTTGTCTCAGTGTCTCATAAATCGTGTATCCGAAAACGAACACTATTATATGGTTGTGATCCACTTTAGAGCAGGTCGTTGCAGGGATTCTATAAGAAAAAATAGAATTTCCCTGGTCGTTGGTATACGTAAATATAAGCAAACGTTTGTGAAGAGAATGAATAATCTAAAACAATACTACAACACGTTTATCTCGAGTACTGATGCGTGCGCGCGTGACACGCGCGCGCGTGATACTGTGTGCGCGCGTGCGTGTGTGCGTGAATTTCATTTTAAGGGATCTCTGTCGCATTACCATGTTGAGAATCCTTCAAGGTGGGCCCTGAGCACCATGTGCTGGCAAGTTGCTGACCCATCGTAACGAGTGAATAATAGAGTTTGATTGGTCAGCCTTGTCACTCTGGTAGAGATACGCTTTCTCCGGTGGTCTGTCGAATGTTCGACCTTGCTATCTTCTAGTATTGTAGATCCGATCTTCGTTGCGTCTTCTTATATACCAGGATGATCGCAATGTCTAGGTTAGGCACCCATGCACAAAGGTTTGCAAAATTGGACACTCTTCTTCTGCGATGTGCACGCCTTGACTATCGGAGGGTACCCACCGATATATGACATGGTATCAATGCCAGTATGGTCTTATCAATATGCACTCAACACGAAGAGTATGTTTTGCTGACCAAGAGACGTTTATGCAGCTATATATGATCTTTAGGCCGTTTTAATTAATTTAAACAAATTTACATGTCACATTAAATGTAAACAGTGCATTTTAGTAAATATAAAATATTCGAAAACATCTTGCTGTTTATTACAGAATTTTAAAAGCTATGATTTCAACTGTAACGAAAACTAAATTAATATCACCTTAACATTTTTATTTTAAATATATAAAGAAAATACCTGCTGTGATCCATTCCAACTCAACTCCTGTTGCACATTCATGTCAAATCAAATTTATATTTTATCCGTGAAATAGTTTCTTGTTTTTAACACAATACAAATAAATTATAGCGTGAGAGCCTATTCAGTAAACTGTCCATATTTCCACTATGCGATCAACACTCCAACTAACTGCCAAGGTTTATCACAGTTCTGTTTTGTTCTTTTTCGCTACGTCACTGTCTTCCGGTTTCATGCGATGTTTTTTTCCCATTTATTTATATTTTTCTGTGGTACACTGTTATTATTTTGATTGAGAACAATAAGATTGTATGCGATATTGACCCGTATTATCTTCCAATATTATTGACCTTCGATCCGTTTATTTATCTGAAGAAATATATTTCATTACTCTGTCAATTCAAACGTTAAGCGTCCGTGTCCAATTTACTGTATGAACAGTTTAAGTCGTATAGTGAGAAGTGAGCGAGACACTATTATAACGGGTAACTGAAATATTACGCGCCTTAATTTGTTTTATTGTCATAAGAAAATTAAACAAAAATAGTAGCAACAAGTCGACCTAAGTATAAACAGTTGTAAACAATGTTTTTTTCTGCAAGTCTGAACTCAAACTCCATTTCTTGCTAAAGTTCACAATTAACTTTCTGCACGTTTAAATAGATTCTTCCTATCACTTTTGAAAAACTCCGTTAGGGGGAAATTAATATACCTTGTCAATATTTGATACATTTTGATCAACTATTTGAATTTTTTAGGTAATATAAACATAATCACCAGCGATAAGGTGCGTATAGACCATTTGTGATTACAAAGGGGGGCGTTGAAGTGCCTTAACAAGGGCAAATATTAGTTCTGAAATTTTGCTTAACAAACAAAACTAACAAGTAAACAGCAAATAACTGGGGTTCTTTGTAAAACGAGAGTTTTCATTGTTGACATTGTTGGCTGTAGTATGAGCTTTATGAGGGTGGGTTGGATATGAGGTATAGGATTTCGAAAAGTGGAACAGTGGGTCGAAAATGGGGATTGGTAACATTTGCCAAGTTGAAACAAACAAAAAAACGCAAATATTTGAGAATTTCAAACATGTCCGAGTAGTTGAGGGAAGTGGTGAAATAAGGCAAAGACTATCGGGATGTGCCTGAATTAGATCCATGTGTTCCCTCTCTTCTACATTATTTTTTGTTTTAATAAATTACATATTAAGTTATTTAGAGCCACACACAAAGTGGGTCGGAAATGTGGATTGGTAAATTCTGTCAACTGCAATCAAAAAAGTGCAGTTATATGCGGATGTGAGGTGAAATAAACAGAAAACTTTCGGAATGTGGACGATTTAGATCCATGGGTTCACTATCTTCTACATAAGGTTTGTTTAACATACGCTAACACACAATATAAGTCATTTAGAGTCGCGCCCAAAGTAAAGGAAGGTATACAGGGAAATTCGAGTTCACCCTTCTTTAACTATTCTTTCGTTTTTTTAAGTGGCTTAAGTAGCTTAGGTTGCCCATTGAATAGCACGCTACACAATCTGAATCCAAATACAGCGGGTTCCAGCCTCATCAGCGCCACTGGGCTTTTGTGCTGTATCTTTAAGGATATAGTGATACAAAATAGACGTAACGGGTTGGACCGATGTAATGGAGTCTATCCCGAGCACGTTATTATTAAACAACCATAGGAATATATATATTCGATAGTTAGATATTGGCACGGTTCCCGGATTCTTCTTCTCTCTTGTTGGCAGCTTGAATTAATCTCAGATAATATGTTGATGAGAGGGTAAACAACATTACAGAAAAAGAAAAAGCCAAGGAAGCAACACCTTACTGCTTTCTAACCTATCATGTTTCTGCTTCAGTCTTTATAGCTTTTTTAACATTACAAATATAACATAAATGTCAATTATATATACTTCAAATTTAAACAAACTTAAAAGGCTTAACAACAAAGATATTCATAAGCGAAACTGAACGTTCTTCGTACATATATACACATATAAGTATATAATTAGTATATATACAATATCACACACTGTAGATCTAAAACAATCAAAGTAGTATTGCTACATAAACAACAGCAGCTGGCCTTGAATTCGCCAACCATTCTTAAGAATATTCTTAGACTTAAGCCCAAGTATGCACATTTTAACCATACATATTTCTGTTAGTCGTTCATAACAAGCTTCTATGTATACATATGATACATACTAATACATATCAACTTCATACGACTGTTTATCTGTCAAGGTCATGGGAATATTTGTGAACGGAGGTTGAATACTTGAGCTCAAGTCTTGTCTGAAGAATGGTTGGTGAATTCCAGATGAGGGTCCGTATTCATGAATCTTCTTAGCAATATCTTAAGACGAAATGTATCAATTTGTTAAACTCGTTTTTCTATCGTTTTAAGACATCTTCTTTATATTTTTAATAATGCTTTGGATTAATAAAACCAACAGCTAAGAAATTGTCGTAAAATAATTGCTCGGTAGTGTCGCTCAGATGTTAATAAAGATATTTGAAAATATGTTAACATCTTTAATTTTGACTTAAGTAGTATTTTCTACTTAAGTTACTTTATGAATACGGGTCCAGCTTATTAACCTCTCAACAACACTACAGGGTCCGTATTCATAAAGCAACTTAGGGAAAATATTACTAAAGTCAACATTTAAGAGTTTTTCATATTTTTAAATATCCTTATTAACCTCTCAGGAACACTACAAACCATCTATTTTAAGATAAATAGTTAGCTCTAGGTTTTATTTATTCATAACCGTATTAACAATATTAAGAAAACGTCTTAAATCGATACAGAAAAGTGTTAAAAAAATTGATAAAATTTGACTTAAGAAGCTTTATGAATACGGACCCAGAGCATCTATTCTAAGAAACATTTTAGCTGTGGGGTTTGTTAATCCATAGCATTATTAAATATATAAAGAAAATGACTTAAAACGATAGAAAAAATGTGTTTAAAAACTTGATAAATTTTGACTTAAGGTATTGCTGAGAAGCTTTATAAATACGGACCCTGGTCACTTAAACGTCAAAATGAAGTATTGCCAATAAACGCTTGTCATTCACTTACCCTGTACCATCTCTCCGTTTCCTGAGACGGAATAAAAAATCTAGTATACATCAGTTTATGTCGGATCGATCCCATTATTCCGAATATAAATATATATTAATTCCACAATTTGCAGTCATTATGTGAACAATAAATAAAACAAGCGGTTTTGATAAACTTCTGTGTGTGTACAAATGTAATGACTACCCAGTGTCAATCAAACACAATTTCCCAAGCCTCAAATGTAGATTAAGATTTTATAAACCGATGAGTAAGTGATATTTTAATATAATTTGATATATTTCATATCATACATCAGCGATTTTCATAATTTACTTTAAAGCTCATACTACTGTATAATCAAAATACTATTTGACTATACCACTATGAAAGAGAAGGTAAACAACCCCGTGACACATTTAAATAAAAAATAAAAAAACATTTAAATACATATGAACAATGCGTGACGCGTCATTATAACAAAAGTAATCTCCCCAGCCTGCAAAGCTGTTAAGCACTAATTATCAAGTCATGATTGTGATTTACCAATTAAAGTTAAATCAAATATATGACTAAACAATAAAAGTTAAGAGAAATTGTAAATTTTGAATGCATTAAATCACACAATGATTGCACTTAAACACAATCTAGTATAAATCTGCCAAAACTGCAAAAACCTACTTATAGTTAGCTATTAACTTTTCACACACGTGTCTTATACAAAATATAGGGGTAAAAGTCACAAACGACATGTGCTGTAAACTTTTAAATTGATCAAGTCTGTCTGAATTAGAAAATAGTACATTTCTTATATACTCGATAAAAAAAGTTTTGGACCAGGACAGTGTTCGAACCCGTACAATGATCTCTGAACCATGACATTCGACCATAACCCTTATTATCTCAGTTGATAATTGACAATAGATCAACAATAATTATCGTTTACAATGAAAGTTTGCAAAAAAAATAACAATCTTTTTATTGGTTACTCGAATGTCTGTAACTGTTACTGTTTATGGACTTTGCAACATTTTTTACAGACCCATTGTGTGTTCGCGATATTTTTATAAAATCAAATCTTGTTTGGAATTTAATGTTTCTGGTACCCAATTAACCGGGTAGGGTAGACCTTGCTTACTAAAAAAAGATACCTAAATTCTGTCCACTAGTTTTATTTTTATATGACTTTATATACCCTGGTCCAAAACTTTTTTTACCGAGTATATAACAAGCATCCGCTAAACTTATACAGACGTTGTATGACAAAAATCGTTAAAGTATATTAAAGGGAATGTAGCCACACAATCAAACAATATTTATAATTAAGAGTTCTGAAAAACCTGCAAAAGGGTGAACGTATTATAAAATTCGGATGATAAACAAAGAAGATATGATCATTTGAAGGGTCCGTTGAAAGGGATATGGAAGCTGCCATTTTGAGAGCTATGATATCATAGTTCTAAATGACCATATAATCAATATTTATAAATATGAACATTTATGATGTCATAGTTCTCAAAACGGCGACTCTCATATCCGCTTTAGAATAACTTTTAAACGGTCATATCCTTTTTGTCTATCATCCGATTTTGATAATTCTTTCACCTGTTTTCCAAGTGTGTTTTTTCAAAACTCTCAATAATACAACCTGCTTGGATGTGTGCATACATTCTCTCTAAGTCTATAAGCGTATATAATATATAAAGAGATTGTATGTGAGGTATAATAAAATAACATGAAGACCTACTCGTAGATAGATAATATAAAACTGCATATCGGTAATATATATAGTCGTTTTAGCCTTCAATATGTTGCATATATGCTGAGATTTCTATTCATTTATCAACCGTTTCAAGTAGGTGTTCTGGGATATTCTGTTGTTGGTGGTGGTGGGATTCTCGACGGAAAATCAGAAAGCCTACTTTTAATCAATATTGATCACTTCAAGATTACAAATATCTGAAATTAACGATAAAATAATAATCTTCTTTTTATTTTATACACAACCCAGAAGTTCTGGATTCGAAACTCAGTGTTTGGTTTAGGGATAGCCAATATCGCTAGCCCAACTACGGACTATTACTCATTCATATAAACATATATATATATTAAAGAAAAAAAACTCGGGAATTCCCGTTATATACCACGTATGCTTTTAATCAAATGGTACATTGCTAAATAGACTTTTCCTTGCGAAAAGAAAAACTAAAACAACACATAACACTCCAGATGTCACCGCTTCAAAGTTTCATTATTGACAGAATACGCGTTTGGTTCCAGCAAGTGAGCAAAGTTAGGATGTAAAATTGTGCAATCTCTACATTAAATACAATACTGAAATGGTTCAAATTTTCAAAATGTCAGTTCAACATTTAGGAATTTCGAGTTACAAAGTGTACTGTTTTTGAAAAGGCTACAGCAGCACCGTTTAGTCCTTTCTCTATCTAGCTGCAACCTTTTGTTTTACAAAACATCTTGCGTTTTCTCTGCTTAATACATATAATAAACTATTAAACTACTAGAGAAGTATATACATTACGCGAAATTGAGTTGAGTTTCTTTTTCCCGTTAGTATATATTCGTACACTGACGACATAGGGTTTTATTTTCTATCATATAATCACGTGATATAATCCATTTCCTCACTCAGCTACTGGTATGCACGTTAGAAATTATAGAGCGTTTAATGACTTATTTCCCGAGGGATGTGCAAATCTGATAATCAAAAAGGTGCGGAGTTCGATTGTGTTAAATACGTTTTGTAAGTCCTCGGGGAAAACATTGCTTTATGTCAAAACGAAAACTCATGTTATTATGCATTTTCTAAAATAAATATCATTGTCGATTGGGTTTTTTACATCGCATTGTGACATTCCTGAAAACCGCCATTTACTGAATTCGCCATTTACTGAATTCAAGTTTTGTAAACTGCTAATAAATTCAATTATTGATTATAGCTTATATTTATGTCCGTTTAAGTTCGTTTACAGTCATCATTATTCGGGGCGCTTGTTTCAGCCAAAGATAGTTCTGCAAAAGCTTGAGCAATAAAATAATACGCAACTCAGTTATATATCATTAGAACTGGTACTTGTAGTGGTAAATGAAAAATACCTTAGTTTTGAAAATCGGTTGAGAATATATGTGTGTGAAGTTGGCTCTGCGTTCTACGTTCTCCGTTCTACATTCAAACTGGAGTTCTCCGTTCTACATTAAACTTGAGTTCTCCGTTCTACATTCGACTATAGTTCTCCGTTCTACATTCGCCTTGAGTTCTCCGTTCTACATTCGAATTGAGTTCACCGTTCTACATTCGAGTTCTCCGTTCTACATTCGACTCCAGTTCTCCGTTCTACATTCAACTGCAGTTCTCCGTTCTACATTCGAACCTAGTTCTCCGTTCTACATTCGAACCCAGTTCTCCGTTCTACATTCGACATAAGTTCTTCGTTCTACATTCGACTCCAGTTCTCCGTTCTACATTCAACTTGAGTTCTCCGTTCTACATTCGACTTGAGTTCTCCGTTCTACATTCAACTGCAGTTCTCCGTTCTACATTCGAACCCAGTTCTCCGTTTTACATTCGACATGAGTTCTCCGTTCTACATTCAACTTGAGTTCTCCGTTCTACATTCGACTTGAGTTCTCCGTTCTACATTCAATTGCAGTTCTCCGTCCTACATTCGACTCTATTTCTCCGTGCTACGAAAAATTCATTTTTTTTAAAAAAAAAAAACCAATTAGGAACAAGATGTTTATTATAGTATATTTAAAACAGAATAACAATCCAGTGGTGTATAAACATGTTTCTTTATTTCATCTTATCATTAATAATAATTCACTAACATCGTGAATCACTAAAAGCCTTTCGAAAGTAATACTCATACAGTTTTATTGGGTCAATGAGAAAAAGATGTACAGCTTGCATCCATGCGTGCGGCGGATACACAAAATATTGAATTTTGTGACTTTTGACTTTGGGGGTGTGCTCCATCTATCGAATGAAACCCATTCTTATCGTTATCCGAGTTTTGTTAAATTTTCACAGTATATCAACATAATAATGGTCTTATGAATTTATTTTAGCCCGAATAAATTGTCTGATAATAAAAAAGATACAGCAGTTTAACTAAGTGATGCGTTTCTTTTGTGTTTCGGTGTATTAACGTGTGTAGCAAACAGCAACATGAATTTAGAAATATATTGGACATTGGACTTTGGACTTTGGACATTGGAGAATGTCAAATATCAAACTAATTTGACTTTAGACATTCGGTTCGAATGTCCAAAGTCAAATTAATTTGATATTAGAGATTCGTTTCCACTGTCCAATGTCAAATTATTTAGTTATTGGTGATTCCGGTCGAATGTCCAAAGTCAAATTAATTTGATACTGGAGATTTAATGTCAAAAGTCAATTTTTTTTGATAATGGAGATTAGCCAATGTCCAAAGTCAAATTATTTTGATATTGGACATTCGCCAATGTCCCATGTTACTGGTGATTCCGGTCTAATGTCCAAAGTCAAATTATTTTGATATTGGACATTCGCCAATGTCTCTTATTCCAATGTCCGATATATATCTAAATTCATGTTGCTGTGGCTAACCACGATTTTGTTTGTTTAGCAACAAAGCACTGTTTTCTCACCCGTTCATTTTTTCTATTAAACACAATGTTTAGTAAAGAAGAAAATAAAAGAAAGTAGTTCTTTATGTCCGTCTTAAACCGGAAATTTGAAAAATAATTATCATAAGAAAGTAGTCCTTTTTATAACATTTTCATCGGTTAAAGATTGTGATTTCTCAGTGAAAGAAAATTACGGAATCCTGTTAGGGCCATCGCGATCTCGCGTTTTCAATTTCGCGAGATTGCGAGATTGCAAAATAAATTTCGCATTCTCGTCCTATTCTACATTGAAAAAAACGCGAGATTTGCAAGCCAAACTTCGTGCAAACCTCGCGATTTTATCACATTTTCATTTGGACGAGATCGCGAGAATGCGAAATAAATCTCGCATTCTCGCCGTATTCTACAATGAAAAAAACTCGAGATTAGCAAATCAAACTTCGTGCAAACCTCGCGCTTTTATATCGGCCTATTGTACGATGAAAAAAATGCGAGAATTACGCGAAGTTTGGGTTAGCAAACCTCGCGTTTTTTTCTTCAATGTACCAGAGGGCAAAAACAAGAAAACATATTTCTTATTCTCGTAATCTAATAAGAATAAAATCGCGAGGTTTGCACGACGTTTGATTTGCAATTCTCGCATTTTTTCATTGTACAATAGGCCGATATAAAAGCGCGAGGTTTGCACGAAGTTTGATTTGGAAATCTCGCGTTTTTTTCATTGTAGAATACGACGAGAATGCGAGATTTATTTCGCATTCTAGCGATCTCGTCCAAATGAAAATGTGATAAAATCGCGAGGTTTGCACGAACTTTGGCTTGCAAACCTCGCGTTTTTTTCAATGTATAATAGGACGAGAATGCGAAATTTATTTCGCAATCTCGCAATCTCGCGAAATAGAAAATGCGAGATCGCGATGGCCCTAACAGGATTCCGTAGAAAATTCATAATCATTAAATATTATTAACTAACTCCGAACACAAAAATAACTAACTGTGACGCTGAGTTATGACGTCAATACAGGGGTGCTGACGTCGATGTCATCCGCCGATAGCGTTCAATAACGCGAATAATTTCGGTTAAAAGCATGCATAAACTGATTTAAAATGTAATAAATGGATTATTTAACTGCTGTGTTCGATTATAGGGAAATACTTCACTCGATGGTAGACGTGTTTTGTTTTTTTGATTTTTTTCGTTCGTGAAAAGAACCACACATCTACCATCTCGTGAAGGATTTCCCTATAATCAATCCCAGCAGTTAAATCATCTCTACATGTCCGTCCTAGGACAGTAGAAACGTACTATATAAATATAACACTCCATTGATAAAATAAATGCCATACTTCAGGCAGGCATGCGGTCGGATGAGAATTCGTGGACACTAATTTTTCCAATAAATGAGTGTTAATTCATTGTTGAACCTTAAAATGTACTTAGGAGTTTCTTTATTAATTGTAGAGTTAAAATGCTTTCTACATTTTGTAACGTGGAATCCATACACGGGAGAATGCAGCCACTGTAAAAACCCAATGACGCATGAAAGCTGGAACATGGACGGTGCTTAATTAAACCTTCACATCCAATTTAGATTGTAATCCGACTCATTAATAGAACTCGGATGGAACGAGGTGTATGTTTCGGATCTTAGTTATCGGATTATCGACCTATTGGTGAATGTAACATGAGTGCTAGTTGAATTCAAACATATATAAATATGTGTCTAAAAACTAATTCCACGTTAGATAGCTTGCACTGGAAAACTTGCTGATGCGATGCCTTACAGAAGCATTCACCAGAACGGCCTGTTACACTGTTAACAATCTAAATCGTTCGACGATATAACTATATAAAGCATAATTAATTTAATTAAACACGTTCTTGATTTAATTTGTATACAGTACGCCTAAACGCTTTCATAATTGCATTTGTATAAGCAGCGCCTCCGTGGTCGAGGGGTTAACGACGTTGCGTTGTAAGGCATCTCGTCTCTCACCACTGCGGGTTGGAATCCCACAGGCAGCTCAACTAGTTAGAGAGAAAGTGTCGATTCTTACGGTTGGCGGCAGGTATACGGTACTGGTTCAACCCTGGAAACATGGGGTGGTTTGCCTCTATCACAAAAAAAATCGACATAATGGCCTAAAATGTGCTAAACAAATATAGTAAAGTTCTATTCAAACAAACAAATGCGTATACGTCGTTGCTTTAGACGATATGTATCATGACGTGGTTGTCCGTCCGTCCGCCTGTCTGTTAACTTTTAGATTATAAGTTGTGTCCATATCTTCAACATAAGCCAATGAATACATATAAACAATGGCCCATATCTGAGTAATATTTTTAAATTATTTCTCTTTGAAAATGGTTTTAACTGTAACTTAAACTTGCCGTTTATTTCGTTGTTATTAGTGAAAAGACTTCGAACTAAAAGAAATACCATTATTTACTCTCAAAAATCCGATTTCCTGTATATCCTTCCACTCCCTCTGGGGCGACTCTAAATAACCTATACTGTGTTGATGAGCCGTTAAACAGCATTCAATTCAATTCAATTCAATTCAAAAATGAAAAAAAGCTAAATGCCCCCACATCCTTTAAATGAACACTGTTGAGTTGTGTCCCTTGGAAAAGTTTAAACTCGTTTGAAGTGCAAAGGAACTGAAGCTTCAAAACATGTTCTTCCATGCTAACAAAACATACATTAGTTCTCAGGTCTTTATACAGACCCATAGCTATGGTATACAATTTCTTCCTCATTTCTATTTCAAAGATTAAATATGTGTCCGGAGTTATATTTTCCTTCCTTTAAACAATTAACATTGGAAAATGTATGTAATACGACGGGCGTAAATGCCCACTAGGCGATGTTCTTGTTTAAATGGCTACCTACATCGATATGATGATTTGTAAAACGTCATAAACTCTCGTCTTTACTTTAAAGTAAACTCATATGACATCATGCGTGTAATACGCATGCCATCCTTTTGGCATCAACAGCAATAATGACATTGCATATTGAAAGCAACGTACTGAACTTACCGGGAGGGGTAGGATTGTTTGCAAGGTGATTGTAGGCATGTTTGTTTGTTCAAAGCCCATCAGCACTTTATCTTAGTTTATTTTGAGCCGCTAAAGAGAGGAAAGAAGGACACATTGACATCCGGGGACCGTCCCCTACTCTTACTTTCTTATAGATTCCAAGACCTATATGTTTACCGCTCTCGGATGATAGACAACAATACACGGGACCGCTCGGCTTACCTGCACTTCCAACATATTCCTCTAGGTCTTTTACAAAGTTGCCGGTAAGTTCAGTACTCACAAGTTCAATTGAGTAAGCAGAAGTATCTCCAACACACAACCTTCCGGTTAGATGGCAACTTTCAATAAAACCACGGTGACCGTATTATGTAGTCTATGTAGTCCACCTATCCGACGGACGATTCTAAGCGAAATGTCTTGCCTAAAGACAAGCTGAAGACATCCGGTGGCCAAAGTGAGGCTCGAACTTGTTTGAAAGAAGCTGCTAAATAATGTTTATGCACCATGAACACACGGACAATGAGTGTCTTTTTGTTCTGTATTCAGTGAAATATGAAAAACTAGAATCTACTGGAATCTAATTCCAATAAAACACATATGTAATAACATACTTTATAAATCAAAACACTGTTAACACAATATGCCATATAAATAATGGAATGCATATGCATTCGTTGTAAAGAAGGTACGTAATAAATATTCAGTTTCACTTGTTGTCGCTTTGTTTCATTTGGAAAAAAGATTGACTAATATGATACCCTGACGATCAATTTTTTAACAACGCTATGAATAAACACGGTACCCTTAAATCCCAGTATGTATGCGACGTGTATGATTAAAAGGCTTCTGTACAACATGGAAACCGTAAAGGAAACATACCACAAGGTAGCCTCTACGTCAAAGAACTACCGCTAGGTGTCTCGGAAAATGTTACCAGTCAGTGTAAAATCGAATACGCATAAAAGGTGCACTTCGTATTGAAGATAACGAATAACAGTGTGACACTATAGAAATTGAGACACGAAAAAACACGAAACTATTCGTTAGTAATTGATACAAAATGTCGGCTTACTCAATGCATCTCCGAAGTGTACAGCCAGTTTGAGAATGGTGATGGTATGTCCTCGGTGTTTCAGTATTAACGCGCTTAAAATACGGCTTATGCATGTTTTATACGTTGTCTCTTCTATTATACAATTTTAGAATAAACAAAACATTCCATTTAACCAATAGGCAAGTCTTTAAGACACACGCACGCACACACACTGGCCATATAAAAAATCACTGCTCAAATATTTCCTAAAATTTAGAAATCAGCTATTGATCCTGAAGTCATTTGAACACATTGCTGAAATTCGAGAATCAACATGTTTAAACAACGTTAATTGTTCATTGAATACAAAACTGTCTGTATTTCAACACCGTGTTATAATTATAGATAGTGCATGCACTTAAGGGCCGTTAAAAGGAATCCAGTGTATCAAACAGGTATTATGTATTGTTGTTGCTGATAGCGGAGCCCGTGATGTATTGTAGTTGTATAGTAGCAAACATAACATACCACCGTTATATATTGTAATGTATACCCAGAGACCGAATGGACTTTTGTATTTATGAAGGTAAACAACTTTTGCAAATATTTGCAGACTTTAATTAAGGACACGTACTCTCTTTGTATATACATAGCACACACTCGACAGATGAATGAATGACTTAATGGTGTTTTAAAATCGTATAACTGCTTATGTCATATATCGGGTTGGAATGGGGATGGTGATGAGCAAAAAATGAAGAAATAATAGATAAAGATAATTACTAAAAATACATACCATTTTCTCGATTATTTTCTAATTAAAAAACATGGTATGTCATTTACCGAGTAAACATATACGAGCAAGTGTCTTAACAGAGGCCTTAAACCACGAGAAAAACATACACGAGTATGTGTCGTAACAGAGGCGTTAAGTAATGATAAAAACATGCACGAGCTAGCGTCGTAACAGAGGCGTTAAGTAATAATAAACAAATTCACGAACTAGTGTCGTAACAAAGGCATTTAACAATATGAAAAAATATATGAGCAAGAGTTGTAACAGAGACGTTAATAGGGGCATGCATATATAGGCCAGGAGGTCCATTGGGTTGGGTGTGTGTGTGTGGAGGGGTGGGGGGGGGGGGGGGCATTGGGGGATGTGCATGCTCCCCTGGCTTTGTTTTTAAAACTTAGCAATGTAATGGTGCGTTTTGGCGTATATCTGACAGAACACTTGTGCGCTATCTGAAGAAATACTTTTGGCAAATTTGATAATAAACATTTGACAAAGTTGACAAAGTTGAATTACCTACACTGTAAAATAAAATAAGAAACACATGTTGACCCTTAACTCCACCTCCCTCTCCGGCTTCAGTTTTTATTGCATTTTTGGCCTTTCCAGTTTTCCATTTTTCAAATTAATGTATACGCCCGGGCCTATATGGCCTAATAGTAGCCGATGGTTAAGCAATGATACACGAACAATAGTCGTAACACAGACGACAACCTATAAGAAAAAAACGTAACACAGACGACAACCAATAAGAAAAAAACATACACGAGCTATAGTCGTAACACATACGACCACCAGTAATAAAAACATAACACAGACGACAACCAATAAGAAACACCATACACGAGCTATAGTCGTAACACATACGACAACCAGTAAGAAAAACATAACAGACGACAACCAATAAGAAAAACATACACAAGCTATAGTCGTAACACAGACGACAACCAATAAGAAAAAACTTACACGAGCTATAGTCGTAGCACAGACGACAACCAATAAGAAAAACATACACGAGCTACAGTCGTAACACAGACGACAACCAGTAAGAAAAACGTAACACAGACGACAACCAATAAGAAAGACATACACGAGCTATAGTCGTAACACAGACAACAACCAATAAGAAAAACATACACGAGCTATAGTCGTAACACAGACGACAACCAGTAAGAAAAACATACACGAGCTATTGTCGTAGCACAGACGACAACCAGTAAGAAAAACATACACGAGCTATAGTCATAGCACAGACGACAACCAGTAAGAAAAACATGCACGAGCTATAGTCGTAGCACAGACGACAACCAGTAAGAAAAACATGCACGAGCTATAGTCGTAGCACAGACGACAACCAGTAAGAAAAACATGCACGAGCTATAGTCATAGCACAGACGACAACCAGTAAGAAAAACATACACGAGCTATAGTCGTAACACAGACGACAACCAGTAAGAAAAACATACACGAGCTATTGTCGTAGCACAGACGACAACCAGTAAGAAAAACATACACGAGCTATAGTCGTAGCACAGACGACAACCAATAAGAAAAAAGTAACACAGACGACAACCAATAAGAAAAAACATACACGAGCTATAGTCGTAACACAGACGACAACATATAAGAAAAACGTAACACAGACGACAACCAATAAGAAAAAACATACACGAGCTATAGTCGTAACACATACGACAACATATAAGAAAATCGTAACACAGACGACAACCAATAAGAAAAAACATACACGAGCTATAGTCGTAACACAGACGACAACCAGTAAGAAAAACATAACACAGACGACAACCAATAAGAAAAAACATACACGAGCTATAGTCGTAACACATACGAAAACCAGTAAGAAAAACGTAACAGACGACAACCAATAAGAAAGACATACACGAGCTATAGTCGTAACACAGACAACAACCAATAAGAAAAACATACACGAGCTATAGTCGTAACACAGACGACAACCAGTAAGAAAAACATACACGAGCTATAGTCGTAGCACAGACAACAACCAGTAAGAAAAACATACACGAGCTATAGTCATAGCACAGACGACAACCAGTAAGAAAAACATGCACGAGCTATAGTCGTAGCACAGACGACAACCAATAAGAAAAACATGCACGAGCTATAGTCGTAACGCAGACGACAACCAGTAAGAAAAACGTAACACAGACGTCAACCAATAAGAAAAAACATACACGAGCTATAGTCGTAGCACAGACGACAACTAATAAGAAAACATACACGAGCTAGTCTCATTACAAAGGCGTTTAATAAAAAGAAACACTATAGGAGCATGTGTCGTAACAGGGACGTTAAGCAAAGACAAAAACGTGCACGAGCAACACAGACGACAACCAATGAGAAAAACACAGACGAGATAGTGTCGTTACAGAGGTGTTTAACAATAAGAAAAATATATAGACAAGTGTCGTAACACAGACGTAAAGCAATGATAAACATATACGATCAGAACAAACTACGAGCACGAATCGTATCACAGGCGCCTCAAAACACATACGAGCACGTATCGTATCACAGGCGCCTCAAAACACATACAAGCTAGTACCGTATCACAGGCGCCTCAAAACATATACGAGCACGTATCGTATCCCAGGCGCCTCAAAACATATACGAGCACGATCGTATCACAGGCTCCTCAAAACATAAACGAGCACGTATAGTATCACAGGCGCCTCAAAATATATACGAGCACTTATCGTATCACAGACGCCTCAAAACATTAGTTAACAATGAGAAAAAACATTAACGCGCAAGAGCCGTAACAGAGGTGTTACTCGTTTAAATTGATAAAAAACATATATGATCGAGTATAATTGCAGCGACTAATAACATAAGAGCAAGAAAATCGTTTTGTTTGTTTGTTTGTTTGTATTGTGTTTTGCGTCACTTTCAACACATGTTAGGTCATATATGACGGTCGATTTAATTTGTTTTTGGTTCTGGTAGACAACCCATTTTTCCTGGTAAGAACCAATACTGTATACCTCCCGCCATCCGTAAGAATCGACACTTCCTCACTTACAAGTCGAGCTCCCATTGGGATTCGAACCCGCAGCGGTGGGCGGCGAAGGTTTATAACGCAACGTCGTTAACCATTCGACCACGGAGACATGCTCACAACAGAGGCGTTAAACAATGACTAAACATACACGAGGAGGCGCTAAATAATAAGAATACATAGACGAACAAGTATTGTAACAACATTATTAACAAATGAGAAAGAAAGAAAAAAGAGAAAACATAAAGTAGTAAGTATCCTGACAAAGACATAAATGCTTTCAAATTGCCTAAATTTGTAAATAAATGTTTCACATACCTTGCTACATGATACACTCATGTGTGACAAAGGACATCGCGCTAAGAAACATGCAATGCTCATGTTAATCCAATAGTTAAAGACAACACAAAGGCAGCGTTAAATAGACGACATCTTCCTTATAGCATATACATTATGAATACTTAACTGATGTGGCAAAGACCTACTTAACAATATTCAGCAACCTCCAGATCGCTTCACAGTCGACAATACCCCCAAAGGCAACGATAAATAGACGATACCATCCTTAGCAAACATTATGAATACTTCAATGATGTAGCAAAGACCTACCAAACACTATTAAGCAGCCTCAAGATCGCTCCACAGTCGACAGTATTGGACTGCAATGTTCATGCGAACTGACAGAGTACGTACATAACTTCGTGGGTCAGTTTCCTTTAATCCGTTTAATTTGAGAAGATCAAACACAGACCAATCAATAATGCAGACACGTTTAATTGGCATCACGTGATGCGCTGGTACAAGGATTAGTACCTCGGGTGGCTACAAGGGCCTGTACAAGTATATATCATTGTCATTATTTCTATACGTGTCGGTATCAGTGTTCGTGTATTATGTTCGTGTATTACAAAAAGGATGTGAACGAACCTTTATTACCGAAATTGGAGAAACGGAATTGATATTTTTTGGATAGTTCAAATATAGCTTAATAACATTTGAAACGCGAATACTAATTCAATAAATAACATGAAACTTAAATTAATTGGATATAAAGCAATGCCGATACAATGTTTATAGTACGTATTCAAATATACCGTTTTAAACAAACAGTAAAAATATATTCCAGAAACCATAATATATGATGATGATGAACAAACAACAAAACCATCAACAGTAATAATATAAATTTAAAGTAAATACCTATATATTTTAGCAAACAGTACAAATGAATTCATGATGGCGAACAAACCACACTTACAATCTTTAAAGGTGATGGCGAACAAACCACACTTAAAATCATGGCGAACAAACCACACTTAAAACCATTAAAAATGATGGCGAACAAACCACACTTAAAATCATTAAAAGTGATTGCGAACAAACCACACTTAAAATCATTAAAAGTGATGGCGAACAAACTACACTTAAAATCATTAAAAGTAATAATTATGAACTAAAAGTAATTGACTACTTGCATGTTAACAAACAGTATAATTGTATTCAGGCAACTATTCAATATGATGGCGAACAAACAACACTGAAAAATATCAAAAAAAATAATTATAAATTGAAAGTAAATGTCTACTTACATTTTGGTCCTTATCCGGAATGTCATGTATTATCAAAGACATCCTAATATAAACCCGTTCTACAATCAGTCATTTGGTTTTAATAAGTTATATTATGGCGGTTATATACGCAACTATTAGTCTTCACAATGAGGAATATAGACACTCCCTCTGCTGATACGACTCCGTGTTGTAGTTAATGAAAACAAAGGTGTCAAAAAGACTTAAACTGACCATGCCGTGTCTTCTAAAACTTCCGTAGTTTATCAAAACACTGACCAAACTTGGACATCGGAATCTCGACTACATCGGGAATAACTATGTATCTACAACATGACCATTGCCGGTGGCTACAATGGCGTGGAAGAGACAAACGACCGTACAACAATGTAAGCCCCTAACTTGTAATTAAGGCATTCCGGTAAAGTGTGGGTGACTGTGCTTGAAGGTACTAGGAAAATAGTGCAATGTTGAATAAAGGACGTGGGGTGGGGGTGGGGGAGGAGTCATTTAAGAATGCTCCTCATTTGTTGTTAACATATATGTCATGACATATGACCTGGTTTAAAAACAAGTTATGTGAATGATGCATATTAAACTGCATCCAAAATATCTTGCTCAGTATGATAAAAATGAATACATGACTAAACAAAAATTGGCATTTATACGATTGCCCCATATGTATCCATCACACAATATTCATTCAAAGGAAGAACCAAATCAAATTTATTATAGCTATTATAGGATACTGCCCAAGGAAATCCGACTTGAAAATGTTCAATTACGCTAACAATAAATCAAAACAAAATTCACTGTGGTAATCGTTACACATTAGTTCTGTGTATCTGGCATCATTACAGCATAGCAAGTGGCTTATATAGGTGATCACCTTAAAACAACATGTCTTACATGCAACTAGTGATTTGTTTTTGTTTAATTACTGTTTTTAACTGAAACATGGTCTCTTAAATCAGTTGGTCTCCTTATAGAGTTGGTATCTCCAGAAGAGTACTGTACATACATATAAACCTAATGTAACATTCTTAATCGTGCATTTGTCTTCCCTTTACTTGCTATTGTCTAATGTAAGCGATGCATTTCCCAGAGCACATATACAATTAATGCACATTAAAACCAAAGTGTTCGTTAACAATGAATACGATTATGAGCCGGAAGCATGAAGACCTAAGGCTATTAACCATTATATTTTAAAATCCGACGATGGTAGACAGCAGTGATTATTGCTAATCAATATTATTGTAATGCAAAAACAGTACAAACTAAAAAAAAAAGAAAAAAGATAACCCTTTTACTTATAACCCTTAACCGTTCCCCACTAAGTCCGTTCAAGTCGTCTCTCTGACAGTGAATATGCGGATCCCATTATGGTCGGTGTTTCACTGACACTGGGATCAAGTATTAACTTACGTTTATCTGTAATCTATACTTTTTTATCTTTGACATCGAGACCCCTGAATATATCACAATATATCATTATTCTTGTTTATCCGTCACTCAGGGATAACGCCGATGTTTTGTTCGAACTGATTGCTACTTTGTTTTTACTTGTAACTTGTGTCACTCACATTGACTGTATCTCTTCTTTATTCTTCCAAATGAGATCATGCGTTCCGTCACTCCATAGATTTGCATGTCATTAGCTTAGTAGGTTTCAAAATCGAATTTGTACAACCTTTGAAAAAAAAGTTGGTTTATAAATGTATCTGCATTTTATATGTATAGTGAATGCGGAAAAAGAAATGGTCTTAAGAGTTTTTAACAAACTGAATATCGGACTTTTCTTTCATTTGCGCGATTACCAAGTAACTCGTACATCATGGAGTGATGAATTCTGTAACCACTTTTGTATTAGTAAACAAACATGAATGATCTATACATGTTTCCTAATTCCGTTTTGAAAACAAGGAGCAACCGAATCAATCATATTCTTTTTCGAAGTTATTTATTACCTCGCTATGAAAGTGACCGATGTTCAAATCGGTGATGATCTTTTTTATTTGACCCCGAGCGGTCAAGATGACCAATAATAGGGAGCACTGCCCTTGCCGTGCATGATCGTTAGAGGCGACTAATAGAGCTTGAACAGTTGGAGTCGGTGTAACTATATGATTCACCATCAGTTGTGAAGTTTCCGAATCCATGCATCATCTTTTCATCCCGATGTAAAGCAGGTTTGGTCTGCTAAATTTCTCTATTGTTTGTGGTTGTGCTTCCGGGGACCCCCTTGTATTTATTGATATTCACATTAGAGTTTGTTAAGTGCTGTGTGGTGGCTGTAACAAGTTGCCCCGACTATAGATCATTAGCGTTATTTCCTACTGGTCCTTTGATCATCAAGACCAATCTGTGTTGTTTTAAAAGGACACATGGCAATCTTGAGTTTTACTCAAACATTAAAATTTGCTCCTCGATTTATTTATCCTGCGTCATTTTGACTT
>JAWPHD010013086.1:0-70937 GCA_037043455.1 Cyrtodaria siliqua
TTCGGTAATAAAGGGTGGATTCCAATGCCGAATTGATATGCACATCTTGACGTTATAGGTAAGCACACAAGAGATGTTGACGTACAATTTGACGAAAAAGGGCCATAACTCCCGTAATACACGGTCGAGTTTGACACCGAATCGATATGCACATCTAGACACCATAGATATTCATCATTTAAAGTTTCGAAACAATCGTTGAAAATTGTACACGCCCCCCCCCCCCCCCCCCCCCCCCCCCATACTCTTGTCTAAAATGTGTTCCCCCGTCTATCTCTGTACTAGACACAAACATGTCTTGACTTGTGATTTAGAAATCATCTCTAACGTACGGGTGGACGGACGGCACTTTTCTAGGACGTAAAAGGGCTCACACTATTATTAATATTCCATACAGCGTTCTGTATTGCCTTTCTCAATGTGTGTGATTAAAAAATGGGTTACATATCGTGTTGGTGAGTTAATATCTTTCGAATAGCCAAGATCAGTCCAAGTCAAATACATTTATCAGGTTGGATTTATTTCTGTGACCCCTATGAAAAATACTATCTTTATAGCTCGGATAACATAAAAGTAAAGTAGGTCTTATGACCCATACGATTTAATTATTGGTATAGAAATAGTTTGGTATGGAAAACTAGACGATACGGCTAGGTTGTGTTGTTTAATCATTTATAGTAAGTAATTCAAATGATGCTTGAAGGTTCTTATAACTTCTTGTTTTGTGATTGAAGTACAATTATTTTCAATACCAAACTATTTCTTTAACAATAATAAATCGTATGGATCATGGGACCTACTTTAGTACATATGCATATTGAATATGAAACACAGTATGGTGGCTTTATTTGAATTTGATGAATACCGAAAGTACCACCAGATCGCCTCCAGTCCCTTTAAGCAAATGTTAACATTTTTGTTTTACAAGTTATTATTCCGTCCTTTTAAACCTAAATAGCACATGTCATGATCACTTGTGGGTGTGTTATATGCATAGGTTTAATTACACTAAATCAGCCGGATGTTCTCGCCTGGTACATTTGAAAGTAGTTCTGTATTAAAGAGCAATAATTTTCTCTTTTTCTTTTCTTTTTTTTGTTAGTGCAGTTTCCTGTTATTGTTTTGTCTGTAACAGTATTCTGAACATGTTATTGGTAGTTGGAAATGCAGCTCATCATGGTTTTGACAGTTTTAGGTATACATTTCAGAAGTGAACGTAGACAGGGTCTGTAATTGCAAGGGGTAACAATAACGTTGACCTTTGATACGGTGTTAGTATACAGCTGAAGAAAAGATATTCAACCCGCCATTTCCTTATTGATGTTTATTAGAAGACATGTTTATTTGCATGATAAAGTAAGTTTCCAAGAATTGTAACAAGGTTTCAGTTTTGTCAACATTCTCATTTTACTATGGAATGGGCATGGAGAACCAATTGCGCTATTATATCCTATTATGTATGTTCCGTAACACACCCATTTGCCAAATGTGAAAGTTGTATCACAAGTTAGAAAATTGTTGACAGACGTAAGTTCAGCAACTGTCTACCATTCTGTTTTCCAGGTTATTTTTCAATACATATGTACAGTAATATACAGCCACTGAAAAAAAATGTTGAACTTTGTAGAGCTAGATCTATCACATGTAGCTTTAACGATATTGTTGAAATAAACATCTTTTTCGCGCATACATGCACCTCTCTAAACGCGACTATATACACAAATAACACATTGTGTTCAAACGTTTATATATTGTTCATTAATTTCATTATTATGAAACTAATTGGCTGATTAGATAATGATACACTAAAATCAAGTGTTGTTTCAGTATTTTGATACAAGTTTGTAGCGACTACTTCTTGAAAACTCTAAGTGACATTAATATGGGACTTTTTCTATACTACATAGTAATAATAATAATGAAATGATAAATTATACCATTTGTATATATTTCACCATTGAAATCACATGACAAGAAATAATAAAACTTCCGTTATATGTTAAAGAGTCAATTGTATTAAGAAACGCTTTATTAACTATTGAAAGGTAGTTACTTAGTTCAATCTCCTACACTTATTTACTATAATAATAATAATAATAATAATAATAATGAAATGATTAATTATACCATTTGTATATATTTCACCATTTACTTGTATATAAACGTTGACATCATATATGCTAATATGTATGTACTGTAGACGATGTACTTTGTACAAGTCTGAATAAAAAGTCTGTCTGTCTGTCTGTCTGTCTGTCTAAAATGATCAGTATGACATGACGTTGATCCTTGTCAAAAATTATTTTGATTTGACGTTAAACATGGCCGCCAGCGGCCATCTTTGTTTACATAGAGTTATATGTCAACGTTAGATTGACAACGAAGAGATGTATTGGTTTAGCCGCTATAGCTTTTTCATACTCAGAGCGTAAATGTCTGCCTGAAATATAAAAATCAACTTAAAACATTAAATACTACTGTTTTGATGACCGTATACTATTTTTACAGATGTGGAGTCCATTTAAATGAAAATGGAGTATGTAAAACTTAACAATTAAAAAATATGTCTGTGTTTCCTTGCTCCAAAACGCATATATTTTTAGAAATCTTAGATACTGCATTTTCAAAGTTCTGAAATAAATGTGTTACGACGTATGCTTTTCACGTCATTATGTTGAAGTACACGATATTTGCTAACAATACAGAAGTTTAGGGAGAAGTACACGATATTTGCTAACAATACAGAAGTTTAGGGAGAAAAATGTTCATAGAAATATGTTTCCCCATGAAATGTCTATTTTTTGTCTGCCATTTTTTCGAAGATCTGCACGGCAATAAATAATCTCGTAATATTGCATAATAATATTTAGTACATCTAATTGTATAGTGCTTTATTCTATATCAGTTTCATTATGCAATTAAAGGAAATTAATATGTGTTACATAATATTACTATATTACATGTCTACTATTTGAACTTTAAACATATTCACACCCTTGTGAATAAAAAGTCACTTTGTGGCATATATCGACACTACACCCACTAGTTGTTTGTTAATTACTTCCCAGAATAAACAATGCGCATAAAGATACTATGCCCCTATACAATGATTTCCGCATATATCATGCATTTATCTTCATATATATAGAATATGATAATATATATTGATTGAGCTTGAATAAAATTAATGTAATTCGATTTGATTTTTTTTATACTAAATTTCTTATTTTTTGTCTCAATTAGGTTGTACTGAAATTATAGTAAAGTTGTCAAAAACGGAATTTATCTTAAGATATCTCACAAACCATTTGGTGACCTATTAATTTAAACTTGTAAAGATTACATTTACTTAGGATAGACCGTTCTTGCTATGTACCAAATCTTAAAAGAGTTCCTCAGAGTTTAATATTGTTTACTAATGTACCGACTATGTCTCGCTTTTCTCTATTCAGAAACATTTTTTTTATCACCAGATGGTAGTTTCAATGAGAAGATAATTAGTTGTTTCACTCCTAAACTTGCTCTAAAGCAGTGATCTCCCTTTAAATAGTAATTGCTATTTTCGTTTTGCCACCAGACACGAATGGTTCCGTGTTGCTGCTACTTTTATTACAGTTGTTTGTACTGGGACTACTACTGCTGTGTCTGTTGGTTCTGCTGCTGTATCTGCCCATACTACTGTGTTATTGCTGCTGCTGCTGCCGCGGCCACAAGTACTTATAGTTTCAGTTAAAGTATCAAAATGTTACGTTCAATAAACAATGTTAGCTCTTAAAGTGTCATCTACTGCTACTGCCGCTGTTGTTCGCTATCGCCACCACCGTCACCACCACTACCACCACCATCAATAAAGGTCAACATCCACACGCAAGGGTTGAGGCGGCTGAGTGGTAAAGCGTCCGCATCATATGCGGGATGTCGCGGGTTCAGTCCCCGGCCGGGCCACACCAAATAATGCATCTTATGACATCATTATCTATCTATTGACATCATTATCCATCTTATGACATCATTATCTTAAAGTCATTAACAGTAGTTTTAATAATGCATATTCTTAACTCAATATAGTCAATATTTTAACAATCAATCCATCATTTTAAAACAGTTGTTTGTTTTAATGCTTTTATCAGACTGGTATTAATCACATAGTAATCGATTAAATAAACTTTAATCAATTTATCGCAAATACTAAAATTTTAGAAAAATCATGACGTTTTCTAGACATATTTTAGTAGTTTTTGTACCATTGTTTTAATTACGTTTGTATGTACTGTAAATATTTTCTGTTGTGTGTGAGGACCATATGTTAGACTGGCTACTAGCCGAAATCTGTAATCCTCTTGAAATAAAGATATTAGTAGTAGTAGTAGTAGTAGTAGTAGTAGTAGATATTGGCGTAGCTCTGCGTAGGCCCTGTAGGCCCGGGCCTACGCCTAATTTTCAGAAATAGAAAAATTAAAGATTCCAAAAATGCAATATTTCATATATATTTCTTTAGTTATCTTTGCCCTTCTTAAAGTCTAAAATACACGTCAGCACGCACCTAATGCATTCTAACATAAAAAAAGTCGGGGTGGGGTGGGCAAGTCCCCGTACCCCACTAGCATAATAACTTTAACTGCGGGCCTATGCCGTCAAAAAGGCCAAGCTACGCCCCTGTTAGATCTAGTAGCAATAGCAGTAGCAGCAGCAGCAGCAGCAGTAGTAGTATACAAATTGTACAAGCAGCTCCCGTTTTTGACGTTCAGCATACAAAGCATAGTGCTAGGACTGGTCGGCTCAGTGTCAGTAACTGTTACTGGGTGGGGTATCGGGGCATGTGTCTACGGCTTGGTATTCAATAAATAATGAATGAATCAACAAACGTTCACCGGGTCGTCAAATTTTCAAAACAAGTATACTTCATAGACGATAATTGAACCTGGCAAAACACGGGGATCTATTTAATATCTTAAATATGAATTTATATGAAACTGCAGCACACTATGATGACTGTATTTGTATTTTGGTTGATGCCCCCTTATTCTTCCAAATCGCCTCCGATCCCTTTAAATGACCCCTGTATGACATTCACCACGTGTCACGTAGGACGTGTCACACCTCAAGCGTGGTCGGAGATCAATCGGTTTTTATTGCTGAGCATTCGTGTAATAACGCTCTCCTTTTGTGTGCCTCATTTTATAAATACCCCGGTTTAAAACGCTTAAGCCTTTTACAATGTCGTGGTAGAATAAACATTGAATTCTTCAACACAATGATTCCTTTTAAATGTATGAAACCCTATACCCCGTAGTTATTCATCTTTCTCTCATAAAAATGCAAACAATATAGCCTTCATAGGCGTTAGACGATACCCTTATAATGTGTATGGGCTATACACTTACAGTATAAGATTAAGAAGTTTATAACAGCCAAACTTAAGGATTATGTCCCCTGATACCAAAGAACGATTCAAATTTTGATATCTCAAACATTTCTGCATATTTTCCAATGAAACTTGCAGTACCTCATCTCATTATCCTAGTAAGAAACATAAAAATGATTTTAAAACTGAAATAATATAAATAAAGATGTTTTAATAGAGCACTTCAAAGTGAATCCAATTAGAACTCAACAATATAATTTTGCAATAAAAGTTGCAATATGTTACCTTGATAGCCTTAGCTATCTGGTGCTATCAATTAAAATCTCAAATAATCAGGTCAAAGTTGTTTTTAAAGAAACAAAATCAATGTTCATAATCAATGCAGAAATTAAATGCATACATATGTTATTTACATACCTGGTCATGGTATTTGATTGATTTGACCTGTACACATTTTATTTATAGATTATGCTACTCACAATATTTGATTTCAAGACAGATGATTTAAGCAAAAGTTGCAAAGAACAACGTTATACATATTTTTTTACTTTTGAATGACTGGCACATCCTAGACAATTATATCAAGGTAATATATTGCAAGTTATATGTAAAAAAGAATTAGTTTGATATTGATGAGTTCTAATTCCTGCTAGATTCTCTGTATAGTGCACTGTTTAAAAACATCTTCATAATTAATTTTTTTTAGTATTTTAGCTTTTATATGATGTTTATGATATTTATGTGATATACTGTAAGTTTCATGTAAAAATATTTAGTGTTTTTTTTACTTATCCTACTTTTAACTTTGCATTTTGTTCAGAGTGCATTCCACTGGGAGCTGGACTTGTAAGGGAGGAAGTGTCGATTCTTACGGATGGCGGGAGATGTACAGTACTGGTTCTACCCAGGAAAAATGGGTGGCCTGCCTTCACCACAAAAGATCGACCGTCATATATAACCTTACAAGTGTTGAAAATGACGTAAAACACAATACAAACAAACAAACATTCACCTTAAATGAATTAAAAGTGTTGTTTAACTGCTCATCAACACATATAATCTTAGATCATTACGATTGTTTCAGAGAATGCGATTGCATTGTTGTAGCGCACCGCCACATATGTTCCTTAAGCTCACCATCACTTAGTCTTATGCTAGTTTGATTTTCCCAGATAATGAAATAAAAGTATTTTCGATTTTCCAAAAAACGAGTATGATATTTTTCATTTATCTTCGCGTTATGTTAGGCCATTGTGGCATCGCTAAAGACCACAACTCCTAAATCAAGGTTCTTAGGTATATACTGTATAGGCCTACAGCATGCAAGGTTCTTAGGTATATACTGTATGCAAGGTTGTTAGGTATATCCTTTATTCAGCAGATATTATATACCCTGCATACAGTTATGTTTATATTCATTGTTTATGAACATGGTTGACTACTCCGTTTGTTTGTGTTGCTAACATAGAACTGAATTGTTGTTTAACTGCTCATAGTCACATTATTTTAGATGAATTTGATTGTTCCAGAGAGACGTGAAGGAAACATATGAACCATATTCTTACCCAATCGTGAAAGCTCGGCCTATTCCGTCATTCTTCGGATTACGCTTCGAAGTAGTGAACGAGATGTTGCGAAAGATTCTTACCATTGAAAAGATTCATATGAAATATGCATTTCGGACGATAACTTCGAAACCATAACAACTAAACTCATGAAATTTCATAGGTGCATTGCCAAAGGGGAGAGGAAGAAACCTACTAGTTTAGGGTCAGTACGTCTAAGGTCATCATGACCTTATATACGCATTCCGGGCGATAACTTTGAAACCATAACAACTAAATTCATGAAACTGCATGGGTGCATTGCCCTAGGTGAGAGGAGGAAACTTATTTTTCTTGGGGTAAGTAGGTCAAAGGTCAAGGTCACCATCAACTTATAAATACGCATTCTGGACGGAAACTTCGAAACCATTACATCTTCCCTCATGAAACGTCATGGGTATATTGTCTTAGATGAAAGGAGAATCCATATTGTTGTTGGGGTCAGTCGGTCGAAGGTCAAGGTCACCATCAACTTATATTGAAATACCCATTCTGGACGATAACAAAAAAAATATAACAGCTACACTCATGAAAAGGGGCATTGCCCTAGATGAGAGGAGGAATCCTATTTTGGTGGTGGGGTCATAGGTCAAAGGTCAAGGCCACCATGACGTTATATGAAATTACACATTTTGGAAGATAACTTCGAAACCATAACACCCACACCCATGAAACGTCATGCCCTATGAAAATATGCGAGCTGGATGATAACTTCGGAACCATAACATCCACACTCATGAAACGTTATAGGTGTATTGCCTTATGTGAGAGGATGTACCTTATATTTGTGTAGGTCAAACGTCAAGGTCTCATGACTTTATATTGAAATATCCGTTCCGGAGAATAACTTCGAAACCATAATACTTACACGAATGAAACTGCATACGTACATTGCTCTAGGTGAGAGGCGGAACCCTATTGTTTTTGGAGTCAGTAGGTCAAATATCAAGGTGATCTTATATGGAAATTCACATTTTGCGGATAACTTCATAACATTCGCACTCATGAAACTTCACAAGTGCAGTGCATTGCCCTTGTTGAGAGGAATAACCCTATTGTTTTTTGGAGTCAGAAGATAAAGGTCAAGGTCATCAACCCATTTTAAAGCGTAGTAAGAAGCATATGTTATTAGAAGGTCAAAAGTCAAGGTCATATTGACCTCACACCTCACAAAAACGCGGGGACATTCATCGCCTGCAGTAGAAGTTATAATTGTTCATTAACTTGCTCATTTGTAGACACTAATCTATTTACATATTGTCCTCATATTCCAGTATATAATACATAGAGAGTATTTAACTGCTGGGATCGATTATAGGGAAATGCTTCACGAGTGGTAGACGTGTGGTTCTTTTCACGAACGAGCGTACGCGAGTGAGTGAAAAAACAAAGCACGTCTACCATCAAGTGAAGGATTACCCAATAATCGATCCCAGCAGTTTAATAATCTATTTCTTTTACATTTTAAATTACGTTTTTGCAAACAAATATTCGCTTTATTGAACGTTATCGGCGGATGACGTCTACGTCAGCAACACTTTATTGACGACGTCGCAACGTTAGTTGTGTTCTGAGTTAGTAACGTTAGTTATTATTGTGTTCTGAGTTAGTTATTAATATTTAGCGATTATGAATATTCTTGCACAAATCCCGATCTTTCACGCAGTTCAACACAGCCGCTACATTCCACATTATCTTAGTATATTTGCATATAAGTGTTAGTCCATAAACCACACTTAACAACTATGACTCAATTTTCGACTATTACTACGTTGCTAAACCAATCTGTGAATTCCTAGTCTGAGTCATTGTACTAGAATTATAAGTATAACATTACAAAGGGCAATAACTCTATTTTGAACGAATATATAGTTATGGTTCTTGTGCTCTGCACTTCCACCCATTGCCCTCTATCATTGTTTAAAGTCGTTTTTGAGTTGAACTCCGGACACAATATTCGGATGGACGGACGGATAGACGGACGGACGTACGTATAGACGGTAAAAGCGGCAAATATATGCTCTCCCTTCGGGAAGCATAAAATATTAAGCCATTAGAAAAACTGGTTAGACTTTTTCGCAAAATATTTGATAATTTTCTTTGTGCATTTAGAAAAGAGAATGGGTGTCCTCAGGTTTACTAGAATACCAGAAATGGGTTCGATATCGTAGTGAGTATTTGGTGCAGCAGTTCCGATGGACTTGTCAAAAGCTGCAAATGCTTGACACACCAAACTCTGTTAATTAATAACATATTTGTAATCGTGTTTTTCGTTTCGACAAGGAAGACATGGTATCTTAATCATTACACCCTCTTTTTATCACCATGTATTTATCTATCTTATTCATTTGTCTTAAGAACATATATATTGTATTTGTTGCTTTGTATGATAACTGTATTTTGTAATTATCTATGTATTCGCTCATAAGAGTGGAGGAAAATAAAGATCTATCTAGCTAAAGCTCTATCTATCTATCACCGATAAAATATCCGTATACGGTGTTTCGGATATGCCAACATTAAAAAGTTAATAAGTTATCAGCAACAAATTAAAACAATGTAGTGAGGCCACACTTAAAAATATCTTAGTTTACGCTAACCAGAGCTTAGATTTTTCAAATAGGTAGGTAGATAGAAAAAATCTTCTCTTTTTTTCGTACATGTCAGCTTCGTTTGTGAATGACTTAAAACATTACTTTTTGTACTTATTAACGATCGATGATTTTAGTATACGGGGTGTGTATTGCAATGTCATCTTAACTTTAAACAAAATTGCTATCTAAAACAGTCAGTAAACCAATTCATAAAGAGGAATAAAGAGGTAGAGGAAACACTGATCAAAGGGTTATTCAAGTCTGACCAGGTAGGAGAGTGAGAGAGCAATGTTAAAAAAAATCATCATATTTTTACTGGAAATGAAAAGTCAGGAGTCGGGCCGATTCTTTCTTTTTTTTTGAATTATTTTTTGAATTTATTTTTTTTTTGACCGGTCGCGTTCGGGCAAACATACTTACTTTTAATTATGGTCTGAGAAATTGGGCTAACATGAAAAAGTGTGTGCCCCAAGGATTCATCTTAGGCCCCCTACTTTTTAATGTTTCTTCATAAACGACATTGTCTGTTTCTGTTTCATAAAGAGCTGTATGCTGTATGATTTCGCAGATGACAATTTCCTGGTTTAGATTAAATTATAAACGTAGTTGAAGAAGAAAGTGAAATATTAACAAATACTATTTTTTAAAAATCCATTTTTTTGTTTCGGAAGTACTTGTATTTCATGCCATGAATGGGTGGAACTGCTAAGGTAGATATAGTAATGCTTAGTTTGTACATATGATATATATACTGAACCAAACAGCTAACGCACCAGTAGACTATACCTTTAAATGTATGAACTTACTATACGCCGACTGGTACCGTTGGAGACAGGCGATTTCAATGATTCTTTTTTAATTTACAGTCGTTATTGACAAGATATTTGTCTCGTTCAGAATGAAATTTGTTTTGATTTATTGATTGTTATTATTGAGATATTAAAGTTAGTTTCTACTGGTGCGTTAGCTGTTTGGTTCAGTAGATATAAGAATGCTGCACAACAATTGGCTGTATTAATAATACTACACGTGTGAACGGTGAGAGAGGAACAAGATTTGTCTTCCGTTCCAATCCTTTTAACTATGTATTGTACTATGTATACTGATAAAAATAAGTTTAGCAAGTAAATAACATATAGATCCCGTTGACCAAATTCTAGGACATGTGTAGAAGCGGTCAAGGGCAATATAACCTACATAATTATCAGTTATATTAAGGGAATAAGTCTCAAAAAATATGCGAAAACAATAGCAACATGTGGTAATCTACATGTTTTACAGAAATTATAATTTCGCTCTTATTTCAATGTAAAGGGAGGTAATTTCACAAATGGTAAACTTTGGTTCTCTATATCTTTTTAATGGCAAGACAATTGTCGATTGTTTTAGCGTTTTTTATAACTTGAGACATATAACAGTTACTTCGCAATGTTTAATCTTGCTCTTTACCTTATTTATATTAAATGTGAAATAGTATGTTTTAATTAAATGGGAAATAACTCTGATACTTAAATAGGAATATAAAAAGTAAGTGAAAAACAAGATCAACCTAAGTCATGCCGATGATTTAAAATACTTCATAATATAAAATAACATTACATTTAGTTAAGCCAGATGTGCATAAGGGCTTGCAAAACTTTATTTGTTCAGTATATGTTGTAAAAATACTGAAATAAAATATGTTTAAACCAACTGTGGGTGGCATTCGAAATTAGTTTAATAGCTTGCTTACATTTTTTGATTACTTTTACATGTGCTACATATATATCCTAAAACAATTGCCTATTACCAACAAATCCTTCCGCAACTTGTACTACTGTCCGTTTTATTGCTTTAAGTCTGTTTTCTGTTGTCTTCGGATAGTCAAGACACGAGGTGTGTGCAATGGCTATATGGAGTATGATAAATGCTAAAATAGTTATTTTATTCTGCGAATCATCAAATCTGCTGGTCTGGTGAGACGGTCTGTGAACTGGTTATTCCCTAGTAACTACTTCAGAGATCATACTTGTGAAAATAATGAATTTCATTTTATATAAACACAACCTTAATCCTCAGTCCTGGTATTGGGTGGTGAGGAATGTTGTATTCAAGCTTGTATTAACCCTTAACTATAATAGCCTAGGCGTCCATTGTAACACAGATCAGCCTGCGAGTTACAATGTCGGCTGCTGATCAGTCATTTCCCCCAAAAAAAACATTTGTCACATAATGGAATGATCTTAATTCAAAGAAAGAGCAGTCCGTTATATATATGTAGCGGGTTAATGGTTAAACATCATTTTGCAATTTTTAATCTATCGGACATGATTACCTGCAGTTCCTGTGCTGTCGATTCAAAGGCTCATTATGAGCTTTTAATAAGTTTTCTGTCACTTGACGACTTTAAATAAAAGTTATTTGATTTGGTTAAAACTCGCTAGTCTTTGCCCTATTGTATCGAGTTTTGTGACTGGGTTTCATCGTTATTACTGTTGCAAGGTTTACAATTTATTTCTTGAAGACTCAATTTGCAGATGATGTAAGCGATCACAGTTTCGATTCTGAAGCCTCGAAGGGTAATTCTATAACAACACCTCTTCAAAATGGCCGTAGAATAAATTCACGTGATCTTTCGTGCCAGAGTACATGCCGCTATGCGTTATTTAATGTTGTCAGTTTCCCTGGAACCATTCAAAGGCCACGGAACCGTTCGTTCGAAGTCCAACGTAATACTGCAAACTGTTCCAAGGTCCAAAGGTCATTGTCGATTTTCACAGAGATCAAACGTCCAGTCCAGTACAAGATAACTCGATGATGTCCAAGGAGTCCTCATCGAAAGTTCAGGAGAAAGTTAACCACAAAACTCGTATTCAGTGCAGCTTTGTCGAACATTCGCGGATGAATGTTTACCCGGTGATGCGTAATAATACACCAAACCGTGAGAACATTCACTGCGCATGTCCAACTGTATAACGTCATATACGGTGTTATTTGTCTCCATTTTAAAACAAACAAATAGTCAAAATCAAATACGCAATCCTTCTAACTCGACTTCGCTTAGTCAGTCCCGTAACATCTCTTTCAGTCTCGCCGGGTGACTCTCTAGCCTTTAAGCACGGCCAAGCCTGGCCAAGCACGTGGGTGTAATGATGTCGCTTGAGTTACAACCGTTGTGCAGCAACAAACACGAGCTCCATGTGCATGGATTCCTCGATCCGTGGTACGCGTCAATACAAGAAAGGTGGTGTAGCATCATCTATACACATTCCAATACACAAGGGTATCGCCTTTGTCGGCTTTGTGCGGTGGCCTAGTGGATAACGTGGTAGCCTCTGCATCAAGAGATCCTAAGTTCGAGCCTGGGGTTCTTCTGTCTGTCCTAACACTTCCGCAAGCGTCGTCCGTCGGGTGGGAACGTAACCCGGGCCGTCCCGTGTATCGGAGTCACGTGGGTGTGTACGTTAAACAACCATATATACATCTATTCCGTAAGAGTAGTGCCTGTTTCTGGATTTCCGAAAGTTGAATTTTCTTCTCGACCGACTAGCCTAGACGTCATTTTTATTAGGATGAAATCAGAATGTTCCTGTAATAAGGTTCAAGAAGGAGAGCTTACCAAAAACTCAAACTGCTTACGGTATTCTGAATGGACGACGGATTGACAAGCAGATTTACAACAAAACACGCTTCAAAATAGTACTCACCTGATCACATAGTTAGCCATGTTAGCTTAAAAAAACACAAAAAAACAAGGCATTAACAAACCATTATTATTTAAATGCCGAAAAAAGCTCTCAAGCCCATACAATTAGGCTAACCAATTAAATTCCTGATTGGTATACGTACGGTTTCCAGACTCATTAAAGCACATATCTGGTGTGACTGGTAAGTTGAGGTTTCTCCGTCTCCAACATTCACCATGCATGCTGTCGAATCTTCCGTCTTCTCTAGACACCCCGGGTGACGTTTAAACGCTTCAATAAGTGACATGACGTGGGACATATTAAATGACGTATACGAAATATGTGATGACGTACTTCGCAAATTAAGGACGTTGAAATGAAAATGGAGTTTATGTTCATAATGCATCGTATGTTGCATCACCTCATAAAATCATCAGGTCCATAGCTACGCTGAGGCACACCGAGGCAGTTGCCTCGTGGAATTTTGGCAATGTTGATTTGCATACCTTACATATAAATAACTTCAATCAATATCGATAAAAATAATCAATCATTGAAAAAAAAAGTCTTGCTTTAAATCGAAAATATTGTCAGGGACAAGCACTAAAACGCAGGAAATCTCATGAAGATATCACGAAAAATCCGGGGTGTATGTAGGGTGGGTGCATGCTACTGAGTTTGCCTCGGTTAAATTCCAGGTCTGCCTACGGGCCTGATCATGATTAAAATAAGTTCGATCCAGATCTAGATCTACATAATAAGTAAAAAATAATAATAAAAAAAAGACAAAAAGACGCACAAATAAAAACGCAAGTTTGCGATAATAGCCGAAAATAATATGTCTTAAAGGTGATAGACCTGCATCAGGCTTTTCAAAGATTTGTTTTATAAGAATCTATTTAAAAGTAAAAAAATGTTCCAATCATCAAAATATCGGGTGTTAGAACCATGATGTTCAGATTCAGATTTCAGAACCTGTTTTTAATGAAACCGGGTGCAGAATTATTTACCCTAGTGCGTAACCTAGGATAACAGAAAATAAATGTTCTTCTAAATAAGGCTCATTTCAAGCACATATGCCAAGAGGGGTGTGTTAAGGTGCATGAAGCTTAGGAGTATAATAGTCTACCGAGACGGGAAGAAGTATATAATATTATGGGGAAAGCTTGAAGCGGTGGGAACAGGGGGCGATGTGCGATGAGAAAGGGCGATGGACAGACTGTAAGTGGGGGTGTGGCGGGAGCCTGAGAAAATGACCCGCTGTTCACCACACCTCAATTACCTGTAGGCCCTATAGATATTAGATAGTCATAAATGTTAAGTCCATTTATTACGTTAAAGAGACACACGCACACATGAAGTACTTACCAAGCATTAAGATTAGCCGTTCGATGTATTAATCCAGTCGATATATCGTGACGGGTTTGCATATAATAATTTAATGAAAGGTCATAACATTTAAAGCTCTCATTTTTTCTTCACTATTCCATCATAGGATTATTATATTACTGGTGCAATGCAATCATTCAACAGTAATATGCAAAAAAATAATTCCTGTGAAATGTTTAAATCGGTATTAATAATGACTTACAAGTGTGGAATGTATGCATAGCAAAACTATTTTTTTAAGAATTCAATGTCCGTGTGTCCCTTTAAATTGACGTATATGTGTAATAGATACAAAACAGTTTTAAAATTGTGAAAAGACATGTCTCCAGAAATCATTGTGACAACGTGTTGACATAGTTCTCTGTTTATTTATTTTTACGTATATAAGATAACGCATGTAACAAGTGGAGAAACGAACCCGGGTCAAACAGTTCTAATGTGTGGGTATCGGTTTGTTTGTTTGTTTGTTTGTATGGTGTTTTACGTCATTTTCAACACTTGTAAGGTTATATACGACGGTCGATCTTTTGTGGTGGAGGCAGACCACCCACTTTTCCTGGGTAGAACCAGTACTGTACACCTCCCGCCATCCGTAAAAATCAACACTTCCTCACTTACAAGTCGAGCTCCCAGTGGAATTCGAACCCGCAGCGGTGAGAGACGAAGGTTTTCAACGCAACGTCGTTAACCATTCGTCCACGGAGTTATCGGGCCGACTAGTCCTACTGGTACCATTGCTATGAAGTCTTTGGAATGACCCATACTTACTTGTAGCAGAGTATGACCGGTAAGCTCACTCGGAAGACCGTAGGAGCGGTAGTCCGAAAGTCCTAGATTCGAATCCCGGTCCGGTGCTCATATGTCTAGCCCTGTGTCACGTGGAGCCTCGCGGTGATTCAGGACCGCGTCTGTCAACATGAACGCTTGTGACGATGTAAGTCTGACAGCCGGTCTGATGTGAACTCTGAGATTCGGGACGAATCTTATTAGACAGCAACGGCTGACCGATAAGATCATTCGGGAGAGCATCACAACTGTAGTACGACGATTCCGGTTCGAGCCCATTTCCGGATTCATCTATTTATAGCCTTGACATCATGTTTATGAGACGTGAGTTTGATCTCTTTGTGGTTCGTTGGTAGAAGTTTTTCTTGCATACCGGACAAGGATATCCGTCATCTTAATGACGGCTATCATGCAAAACGTTAGTAGCTGGCGGCGTCAACGCGCAACATGTCTCTGATATGCAAGAAAAAGAATCTATCAGGGGTATTCGGTTCAGATAGGGATTTGCCAACCATCGGTATAAGTGTTTTAATCGGAACCTCGACAGAGCCTCGGTTCCGATAAAAACAATTATACATCGTGTTGAAATTCCCTATCTTCACCGGATACACAATGAAAGATTCTTATAATCTCACATGGATTAGTATAGTCCGAGGCCGCATATACTTGCACATACGCATGAATAGCTCGTGCATACATTCAAACAAGCATGATTTGCAGTTTTAAAACTAAGTTCATGGTCGTTACATGTGCAATATGACTAACTGCTATATCAAATAACGTAGCCTATAATATGTATACTTGTCGTTGAAGGAAGTAGTCAGGTGTTCGCCGAATGATCTTAGAAATATGATCACAGTGACCACCTGTATTACAATTTAAAGAAAACGTCATTAGTTTGTAACAGGAAGCGCAAACAGAAAAGAAAATGTTTAAGACATACGTGCGTATGCGTGTAGATTTGGTTTAAATAATATTCAAAGGAATGTGGTGAACAACTTATCATACAATACACGGACAAGATTTTAAAATAGATATGAATGTTTGCATATAATATATTATAATGGACGAATGGCGTACACTTGTATGAACTTTTATGAGTTTTGAATTAAAATGTAAAAGAAGTTGAGATTTTAAAATAGCGCACAATTAGGAGTGTTTAAATACGATTTCGTATGGGCCAGTTTCGATCAATATCGCTGCCAGGGCTGGCAAGGCTCAATGGAAGTCAAACGTGAATGGGGCCCAAGGTGCGGTTTACTCTTGGTTAGAGGGTCAGTGGGGTGAAGCCCCCTGAAGTCCGAGACGGTTTTTGGTTGAATTTTGGGAGTTTTAGCTTAGACGTATTCTCGTAAAACTATTCATATGATCAAACATTTTAAGTGAATTTATTTGCTGCAGCGATGCGGAAATCATCGTTATACTAAATGTTATCAAGTTTTGATATAAAATATACTAAATTTTATTAAAAGTATCGCAGATAAAAAAACATGTTGATCAAATTGTTAGAATGCGGGAGAACGTATGAACGTGATTTAACAGGTATGCGTTGCGAGTTCATATGTAAAAAAATTGCATTGACACTCTCTCTCTATTCTTGAAAAATACTTCAAAACTTCGATAGTGCATATCAAAGGGATCTAAAATGGTCGCATCACAATTCGTCTTACATCAAATACTGGAGCTGTACTTGCACGTCGAGTACACTTGAACAAATATAACCAAATGTAGAGATGAATAAACGAATTACTCGAGTTCAGAATAATTTATTTTACGATCTTAAACATTACCATTTACATAGAACGTATAGATAAGTCACTGATTTGCATTTTCAAAAGTAGACATTTAAGTCTGCATTTATAAATGTTCTTAAATTCCGAACACATTCATTGCGTGTCGTCTTTCGTTTGAATTATTTCAAATCTTAAACCTCAATACACTGAGGTGTAACGTTGCCTTTTGAATACTTTATATATCTTTCAAATCTGAATAATCAACGTAAATTGGTTTAACGCTTCGACTGTTAAGAATATAGAGGCAATCATCATGTGTATAAAGCGAACCATTCGACTTTTCAAAATTGCTCGATTTTCACATCAATATAGTTGGTTTTTAAGAAATTGTCACATGGTTGTTGAAAAATACATTAAACATAGTATTCGACGCAGGCTATTAATATGTACAGATAAAGTATAGATGTGTGTTTAGTGAACAACAAACGTATCTCTTTGTCCTATTCGAAATCCAACACACTCCACCCCAGCCCCCACCCTCCACCCCCGATCTCCCCCACCCCATCCCCAGATGACATTTCTGTCATTATGTAAAAGCATGTTATTCAGCAGAAGTTACAACTGTCTCCATGGTTACCTTATGAACAACTGTCACCATGGTTACCTCATGTTACTCTGGTAGACAAACATGATAAGCGTGGTTCGTGATGCAAATTAATAAGAGTCCAGCTTGCCCTGGAATATGTTGTACTTGTCTATAGCCTTCATCGCGGGTGTTACCGATTGTTTATGGGTTTCTTGGGTCCTTCTGTGCCCGAGCCTTGGCGTTAGGTGTTAGTGTTTTTATGAGTTTAGTGGGTCTTTCTTTCCATGCCCGAGCCTTGGCGTTGGGCGTTAATGATGTTTTATGGGTTTAGTGGGTCTTTTTTTCCATGCCCGAGGTTTGGGCGTTAATGATGTTTTATGAGTTTAGTGGGTCTTTCTTTCCATGCCCGAGCCTTGGCGTTTGGCGTTAATGATGTTTTATGGGTTTAGTGGGTCTTTTTTCCCATGCCCGAGGTTGGGTGTTAATGATGTTTTATGGGTTTAGTGGTCCTTCTATGCCGAGCCTGAGTCTTGGGTGTTAATGATTTATATTGATTGTCCTTATTTCCTCGAGCCTTGACCTTTGTTGTTAATGGTGTCGACATGCCGTAAAACACCATTCATTCATTGTTGCTAATGAGTTTTATGATTAAGTGAAACCTTTTGAGAATAGGGGTGTATCCATCCGTTGTATTGCATGTAACTGCCGTCATAGCTAGGCGCTGGAGGTGTGGGTCTTTGGTACACCGATAAATTGGATGGACCTTAAAATATATGTAGACATATGAAAAAGAGACATTTTCAAGCTAGAAGAGTGCCAAGGTATCGGCTATGTTATACCATAATATACTATCATACTTTCATAGCTTTATAATAATATATTATATACTGGAAGGAAAAAGAAACGCATAATGGGTATTTCCGCTATATATTGTATGTTTAATATGCTACTGCTAATCGAATGGTACAGGGCACCATTAGGCCTATCCTTGGGCAAAGAACTTTTAAACAGCACCAAACACACCAACGGTTAACCCATTTAACGTTTCATTATCGACAGAATGCGCATTTGGCTCAAGCAGGTAAGCAAACTTAGGCTTTAAACGTTGCAATCTCTTAACATTAAACATAATACTGAAATGGCTTGACTTTTTCAAGCGAAACTTCAAGATGTATGCATTTCGTGTAACAAAGTATACTTTGATTAATAGGTATACTACATGGCAGATTTGTCCGTTCTGTAATTAGTTGTAGCCCCTTTTTGTACAAAACACGTTGAGATATATCTGGAATAATTACGTGAAATTAGATGTATATAATAGTGTAGTATAGGCAATTTTGTGTTATGCGTTTCTTTTTCCTTTCAGTATATATATCATGTGGCTGGATAGGTGCATCCGCCAGAAAACAGTTCTCAGTTTCGGAGATAGTGCACAATATCCCGCACACGCAGGAAACTATTTCTTAGTTTCGGAGATAGTACATAATATCCCGTATACCACCAAAAAACATTTCTTATTTTCGTTATATTTCTGTTGCGGACATTGCGGGCCCTTTTCGGCGAACAATGCCGACCCTTTGTGGCGGACATTGTCGACTCTATGTGGCGGACAATGCTGACCCAACGAGGAGGACATTGCCGACCCAACGAGAAGGACATTGCCGACCCTTTGTGACGGACATTGTCGACACTATGTGGAGGACATTGCCGACCATTTGTGGCGGACATTGTCGACACTATGTGGAGGACATTGCCGATCCTTTGTGGCGGACATTGTCGACACTATGTAGCGAACAATGCCGACCCAACGAGGAGGACATTGTCAACATTGTGTGGCGGACATTGCCGACATTGTGTGGCGGACATTGCCGACCCTTTGTGGCGGACAATGCCGCCCCAACGAGGAGGACATTGTCGACCCTTTGTGGTGGACATTGTCGACACTATGTGGCGGACAATGCCGACCCAACGAGGAGGACATTGTCGACATTGCCGACATTGTGTGGCGGACATTGCCGACACTGTGTGGCGGACATTGCCGATCCTATGTGGCTGACATTGCCGATCCTTTGTGGCGGACATTGCCGAACCAACATGGAGGACATTGCCGACCCAACGTGGAGGACATTGCCGATTATATGTGGCGGACATTGCTGACCCTTTGTGGCGGACATTGCCGACCCAACGTGGAGGACATTGCCGATTCTATGTGGCGGACATTGCCGACACTATGTGGCGAACATTGTCGACATTCTGTGGCGGTCATTGCCCACCTTATGTGGCGGACATTGCTGACACTATGTGGCAGACATTGTCGATGGGAAACGTTGTGCGAAATTGTGTTTCAGTCCCCGTGTTGTATAAATCTCGAAAACGTATCCCGTATATTATATATACACAATCTATATACTATTTAATATTTCACGGTATTCATTGTAAATGTAAACCAGCGAGCTGGCATGTCGGTGATTCATATAAGTGTGATTAGTTTTCACTGATAAAATCTCTACATGCCTGTCAATTGATAATCTTTCTTTAAAAAAGAAAAAAGAGCATAATTAAATTTTTCATAAACGTGTGTTCCCACAGGAATTAAAATTCCCCAGTTGGTACCCCTTTCAACGCACAAAAAAGAATGCGTCCAGAAGTATTGGGCTGTTTCGGATGGGGAGGTCCTTTGTGTTCAAATGAATACCCGGAGTGAATGTACCCAGTTTAGAAGCAGTCAAGTTGAAATTCTGACTCATTTATATGCGAGGTCTACACAATGGATAAAAGGGTTAGATTAAAACTTTTGGTGGAGGTTTCATGTTTCTTCAGATTTGTTTAAAGTTAAGTAAAGCTATATAGGAAAACGTCATTTCTGTTGCGTGCTTAAAAATGTTTCTACCCGTTTTAATTATAGGAAAGTTGCGTTTTCGCAGTTTGTGACTATGCACAACAATGCGTTCATTCAAAACATTTTTATTTTTTTAATGTAGTTGATGCATCGTGTGGGTTTTAGTGATCGTTAATGTATCACTGAGCGCTTGTAACCAATCGTATCATTGAGCGCTTGTAACCATTCGTGTCACTGACCGCTTGTAACCATTCGTGTCACTGAGCGCTTGTAACCATTCGTGTCACTGAGCGCTTGTAACCATTCCTGTCACTGAGTGCTTGTTACCATTCCTGTCACTGAGCGCTCGTAACCATTCGTGTCAGAAAGCGCAGATTTATGAGCATGGAATTGGAGGATATAAGGGTTCGGAAAAGTCTTTGATTTGTCGTGCATATCTAAGTTAAAGTTCTTGCGAATACGAGTATTTTTTTTAATTTATGTATTTAGTGCATACACCCAACGACCGTCTCCTTGACAGAATGGTTAACGATGTTGCGTTGTAAACCTTCGCCTCTCACCGCAGCGGGTTCGAATCCCAATGGGAGCTCGACTTGTAAGTGAGGAAGTGTCGATTCTTACGGATGGCGCGAGGTATACAGTACTGGTTCTACGCAGGAACAGTAGGTGGTCTGCCTCCACCACAAAATAAAAAGACCGTCCTATATAACCTTACATGTGTTGAAAATGACGTAAAACACCATACAAACAAACAAAACAAAAGAATACACCCAAAAAGTGATCTCCAGAACGAGGCTGGTCACATGGTAACGCCCGCGCATGACTGCACTTCACAATAAAATATACACCGGTTAGTAAGGCGGTACATTGTTATTCGATCTCCTTTGATCTCCTTCGATTACGTTTTAATACTTGTAACGACATAACATACCCTTCAGGGTTTAATTTATATAATATTACAACATGCACAGCATTGAATTGAATGTTTTTTTAACGGCTCAGCAGCCCATTGTCGGGTACTTAAAGCCACACAAGAGAGATGGGAGGGGTGCATAGGAATCCGGGAACATGCCCTACTCTTACTAACGAATATATTCATCATAATTATTTAACGTGGTCATGGGATGTATTCCGATAAAAGGGATCGACATGCACACGTCTCCAACAACGAAAACTCGAGACTTTAAAACACCGGTTATTTAAGTATGAACATAGATCTACATACACATATGTACATAGATATCCATGGTATGAACTATGAAAGATTTGTTTTATAAAAGTATCGAAAAGTGTATTATTCAATTAAAACCTGGACCGGCCTCTCTTAATGTGATTAGTCCCGTTCAAGAATATGTGTATAACACAACTTATAATAAATCGAATGACCGGTCCTTTCGTAAACAGAACGTAATCTGTAGATAATTTTTTTCAAATTTAATATCCTCCGATCGATTTATATTTAACGTTTTAACATTTCATAATCGAAGAGGTGAACACAATTAATACGCTGAATATGCACATTTTTAGAAGGAAAACATAGTTCCTAAAATCGGGCTTATAGGGAGCTTTTTCTGTTCTTATATTTAACACAGAAAGAATATAAAGAATATCACTACACAGGATATTATTCTCTTTAATTGATGACCAGTGTGAAAAATGACAAATTCTAAACAGTTATCATGGTCAGCAAAACTACAATAACAACCGATGTAGCATAAATATGCCATATTTAAACATTAAAATGATTTATTTTTTTACCTTTTCAGAGCACAGAAATATTTTTGAAAATACTATTGCATTCAAAATATAATTATCTTTCATTTGGTGCCATTTGCAAACCTTTGGCTACAAACTTGACAATTTAGGTTCAATACAAATGAAAGTGCATCCTAATATTTCGAATATGTCCTATCTGAAAGCAGAAGTTGCTAATCTCAACTTCTTAGATCTCTGAAATATCTGTAGACATGTAATATACACGGTTGCTGGCTCTTCAAACTGACAAAGTTCATCCCTGGTGTACGTATCGTGACTTCATATACGGAGTGTGTAGTTTTAATAAGTCTATGTTTTGGCAACAACCTAACAGAAACTGTAGATATTTAATTAAAATAAGACAAAAAACAACTGAAAGGAAGTGGTTAGGGTGATCCACCACTGACACGGATTTCAGAAATAACTTCCTTTTTGGAGCTGATAACAGTGTTCACATCATCGGTTTACCTGCACAGGGTTACACGCAACGCCAGGTGCGGATCCAAGGGGTGGGTGCACCCGGTATTCGCCGCTTTAACTCTGATAAGTAAAGAATGGGTATTTCAGTCTTTTCTTTGGGGTCTAAGGGTCGGACTTGACATTGACACACACTGCAATTTTCTATTCTAAAGGACATAATGATTTGGCCTACACCTGAACCTTTATAGGAAATTCATTTTGCACAGTAATGTATTGTGTTATTCTAATTTACGCAAGGATAGCCTAATTTCAGCATGTTTAGCCCTGTTCTATTCTGGGAATTTAAATGTTATCCTTGAACAATACGCTGCTAACACCATATTTTAATTGATTATAAATTTGAACATTTGTAAATTTTACATTCTTCTAAAAAAAGGCTAATGAAAACTGTGCCTCCTCTCAAAACAAACAGGATCCATCCCTTGACTATTTAACCATTGAGTTTGCCCTTTGCAAAATGAATGTGCTTTTAAGTTATCGGGGTTATGTGTTACTCGGTGTTTATCCTAAGGATATATAGTAAAATAATAAAAAAATGGCGGAACAAAAGACGATAACTTTCAAGAGTCGATTTTGAAAGATACCTACATTGAATAAATTGCATAAATGCAGGGTTTTAAAAGAATCGCAATGTAACTACCTTGATGTTTACATTAAACTAGGCTGAACATCTAAAGGCCGAGTCTATCACTAACCAAAATTCAGAGGTGTATCTAGATTGGTCAGTCTATTGTGATGATGCTTTATCAAAAATACCAATACTCCATGAAATTAATTAGTAAAGCTAGTCGGAATTCCTTTGTACCCTTACTCTTTCTCGGAGTGGCATTACATGTGTTAAAGCGCCGAGAGGAATTTATCACTGACAAGTCGAATTCGCACGTCTATTGCTTTTCGAGCAAATTGCCATTGTGTTCCGTTGGTCAAATATCAGTGACTTAACATGTCATAATATAGTAAAGAACTACTTTCCGACAGAAGCAAAGGTTTGTCGTAATCCTCTGATTGTTTAATAGAATGTAATGCCAAAAGCAAATTGTTTATTTGAAAAGAGTCGCTAATTTTGTTTGTCGCCCCGAGGTCTCTGCACAAGAGACTATTGATTTTGCGGTATTATGTCAGTATAATTGATCAGAGCTTAAGATTGTCGATAAAGCAAACAATAATTTATGACAGGACACTATATAGTGTGTGTGAAGGGCCGGGTGTGGGGGAAACAGGGTGTGACGTTCCCACGTCTCGAAAGTATACACCTCAAATAATTCAAGGATCATGTTTAGATTTCGGTCATTTTTTAAAGTGCTGCAATTAACAATTTACTGTCTTTTTGTAACTGTTCAATCATAGATCTACATACACGAAACCAGTCAGAGTCAGGTCACATGCCCACCCCACACCCCGACCTGTATACCCATGGTTCAAGTTAGTCTCATTCCTTTACAATTGTTACATTACACACGTGTGTTAACTTGAAATCCATAATATTAAAGCCTTAAATTATTTTGTGGAGTATATTTTATCGTCTTCCCGATCCTTGCAAAAAAAAAATATATATACCGAGTTAAACATGTGCAATCAAATTTGTATAACCAACCTCAATATGAATGTTACGTTGATGTACAATGTAAACTTTTACGTTCGAACATCAGAACTTTATATTTGAGAAGAAGTTAAAAGTTCGACATTTATGATACATATTACCCACATTTAGAATAGCGATGACCAGATTAATCGTCTTGTCCCATAGCCTTGCTATAGAGACTGGTAGGTGGCATAGACCTAGAAGTATACCATTAGCAGATTGAATATGTATAATTTGCAACAAACTTGAAGACGAGTTTCATTTCATTTTAGATTGCGATCTGTTTACTTGAAAGACATCCGAAATGTATATATCAAAAAATATTTTTGGAATCGACCGAGTATATTCAAATTAAAATAACTGTTTTACAGCAAAAATTAAAAAGAAATTAAACATTTAAGTGTGTGTATTTTTAAAGCATTTGAATTAAGGAAAACGCAAATGAATTGATTTGATGTAATTGTAATTCCATGTCTCATTTTCTCCTTTCCAATTGTAATGTTTTGTGTGTAATTTTAATATTTTATTTTCACATAGTCATGTATATTTGGGTGTGGTGGTTTTGTCACGTTTGAAAATGCAAATAGAGCATTTTTGATTGTTTGAAACGTATGTGTATGTGCTTATATGTTCATGACATGGATATGATTAAGTATAATACATCAACCATAACATTGATATATTTATATATGCTAGTCACCTTCTCCGTGAAATTAAAATGGAAATTCTGACGTGTTCATGTGTTTTGTTTCTATTTTTATTTTCTGTTTTTGTTCTCTAAAAGGAAGTAAACAGTATAACTGTGTTTATTTTTGCATCTGATATTTGTTAATACACGTATGTACGGATCTTGCTATGTCTGTTAAAATGTTAAAATGTATATGTATAATATTGTATGATCACATGGGCCTATGGCTTACTGATTTCTATGATAAATTCCAGAAAATTAACAAATGACTGTTTTCCATTCAACAGCATGCAAATTATAAAACTGCATGATTTTTTTTTGCTCTGAGGAACTCTGTTAGTGAATGACCTTTTGATACAAAGGTATTTACATACATTATTTATATGAATTGAATTAAATTACGGCGCACCAACACATAAAAGGTTATATGGCGCCTAACAGGAATGAACATGCCAGGCTCATCCTCCATTTACACAGTCAAGATAAAATATGGAGAATAGGCCTAGAACCTTCACAACTGCAGAGTTGCTGCAAATTATGTAGCAAACACTCCATTTACGATGGAGCCACGTTTCCACGTTTGCATACGTGGTGTCATGATGAAGACCTTGAATGAGCATGATACAAAATGACAAATAAACATGAAGGGTGGGGTGTGTGTGGTGTTGGGAGGGATGGGGTCCTACCCCTTTGCCTCTAGCGGGATTTGCAGTGGTTGTATTCTACTACCCCGGCAACCTCACGGGAACCCATGGTTTAGTATTCGCTATTCTTTATTAGGTTTATTACGCTGTGCACTTCCGTTTTGATATAAAGTAACCTGCATTGTGGATATAAGTGAAACAAGTCACTCTTGATATATATATATATATATATAATAAAAAAAAAGAGTAAACAACTGAATAAAGGCGCAATAAATTGAATTTATTTCGTTTCAAGCGAATGAAGCGCTTCCGTGACCGGGATAGTAAAGACGCTGTGTCTAAAACTGTCTCACATTTCACCATGCTCACCATTGCGGGTTTGAATCCCACTGGGAGCTCGACTTACAATGAGGAAGTGTCGATTATGGCCTAACAGGTGCTAAAAACTACGTAAAACACCATTTAAACAAACATCATAATGAATGAAAATGCTCAACCTTTCTAAACACATTCTGTCTTTATTTCAAGTTTAAACATTCGAAATGTACTCACGTTTTATGTTAAGGTACAATGCTATCGTCTCATATAATTCTTTAGGAATGGTGTTTATAATTCACGGACAGGGGTTAGCTATATTCTTGTAAGCTAGATACTCGATTGTTTTTTAACTGAGTCGATAATAAGAGCGGCCAGTCTATTTGTGTTGATTCTACTCTCCAATTGAAGCTACAGAAGAAATTACAGTCACAACAGAACGTAATATATATAGATAAAGATTAATTAATTCATACCATAGGGGTCCTTTTAGGGGCTAGGCTAAACCAAAACTAACACCATATACTTTAACATCTACGACAGCGTACATTATCGATACATTTTGGCTTTTTAACCCATCAATAACAAGAGGTCAATGACCTTGAAGCTCTACTGATTGATTTTGATTTCAGGAAGTAGTCGCTACAGACTTGTTTTTTAAAAATCTATTTTTAACCGTGGCGGCCATCTTGAATTTCCGGCCGACCTGAAATTTTGCTAAGATCAATAAGACATTAAGAGCAACATTCCTGTGAAGTTTCATGAAAATCCGTCAAGTAGTTTCAGAGAAGTAGTCGCTACAAGTTTTCATTATATAACTCTATGTAAACAAAAATGGCCGCTGGCAGCCATGTTTAACGTCAAATCAAAACCGTTTTCGACAAGGACCAACGTCATGTCATACTGATCATTTTAGAAAAAGTCCCATATCAATATCTCTTATTGTTTTGAAGAAGTAGTCGCTACAAACTTATTTATTTTAAATCTATTTTTAGCTGTGGCGGCCATCTTGAATTTCCGGCCGACCTGAACTTTTTCTAGGATCAACTAGACATCAAGAGCAACATTCCTGTGAAGTTTCATGAACATCCGTCAAGTAGTTTCAGAGCAGTAGTCGCTACAAGTTTGTACAATATAACTCTATGTAACCAAAGATGGCCACTGGCAGCCATGTTTAACGTCGAATCAAAATAATTTTCCACAAGGATCTACATCATGTCATGCTGATCATTTTAGAAAAAGTCCCATATCAATATCACTTATAGTTTTCAAGAAGTAGTCTCTACAAACTTATTTTTTAAAAATCTATTTTTAGCTGTGACGGCCATCTTGAATTTCCGGCCGACCTGAAATTTTTCTAGGATCAATTAGACATCAAGAGCAACATTCCTGTGAAGTTTCATGACAATCCGCCAAGTAGTTTCAGAGGAGTAGTCGCTACAAGTTTTTACAATATAACTCTATGTAACCAAAGATGGCCACTGGCAGCCATGTTTAACGTCGAATCAAAATAATTTTCCACAAGGATCTACATCATGTCATGCTGATCATTTTAGAAAAAGTCCCATATCAATATCACTTATAGTTTTCAAGAATTAGTCGCTACAAACTTATTTTTTAAAAATCTATTTTTAGCTGTGACGGCCATCTTGAATTTCCGGCGGACCTGAAATTTTTCTAGGATCAATTAGACATCAAGAGCAACATTCCTGTAAAGTTTCATGACAATCCGCCAAGTAGTTTCAGAGGAGTAGTCGCTACAAGTTTTTACAATATAACTCTATGTAAACAAAGATGGCCGCTGGCAGCCATGTTTAACATTGAATCAAAACGATTTTTGACTAGGATCAACATCATGTCATGTTGATCATTTTAGAAAAAGTCCCATATCAATATCACTTATAGTTTTCAAGAAGTAGTCGCTACAAACTTATTTTTTAAAAATCTATTTTTAGCTGTGACGGCCATCTTGAATTTCCGGCCGACCTGAAATTTTTCTAAGATCAATTAGACATTAAGAGCAACATTCCTGTAAAGTTTCATGACAATCTGCCAAGTAGTTTCAGAGAAGTAGTCGCTACAAGTTTTTACTATATAACTCTATGTAAGCAAAGATGGCCGCTGGCAGCCATGTTTAACGTTGAATCAAAACGATTTTTGACTAGGATCAACATCATGTCATGCTGATCATTTTAAAAAAAGTCCCATATCAATATCACTTATAGTTTTCAAGAAGAAGTCGCTACAAACTTGTATTTTAAAACTCTATTTTTAGCTTTGGCGGCCATCTTGGATTTCACATCAACATGAATTTTTGCTAGGATCAACTAGACTTTATGGGCAACATTTCTGTAAAGTTTCATGAATATCCATCCAGTAGTTTCAGAGGAGAAGTCGCTACAAATAAAAGTTTACGGACAGACGGACGGACGGACAGACGGACAGACGGACGACGGACGCCGCACCACGGCATAAGCTCTGCTGATCTCTGATCAGTAGAGCTAAAAACCAGTTCGGTTTTCTTGGATTTGATATAGTATAAATATATAGTATATCAAATGTTCATAGCTAAATCTGTGTTAGATTTATTAAACAATTTCCCCTTTGTTAGTCTATTGTACATACATGAATATAATACCCTATACCAAGTAGTATAAGTGTATGCATTGTCGGCGCATGTGGGGAACACCAAGGCGGTCTGTTTGCACAAGGTTCGTACCGATCAATAAAGCCATTAAAATCCACGCAAATGTAAACTTGTCCTTCAACAAAATTTGAATTGCAGTTTGAAGATTTATTATCCACGTATCCGGTCAATGGGTCATATTGAACTAGACGTTTACTGTACTGAAAGTTATGTGAAAGATTGTCTAAATCCGGGTCTTGATTAAAGCGAACTTGCATTTTCTATGGGGCGCCGTTTTACTATGTATTCACTATTTGTGGATATTCATAAATGAATTATGGATATCCATAAATCGAATATAAACGAATAATGGATATCCGGCAAAATTCCAGTAAATATTGAACTGTTGCTATCTAATATTCTAGTTTAAGGTATCTTTAACATAGTAAACATACATATTCTATGGAGCGCCTTTTTTACTGTGTATTCACTATTTGTGGATATCCATAAATTAATTTATCAATATAAGCTATCCATTATTAATTTATTGAAATCTTTAAATGAATAATGGATATCCGGCATAATTTATAACATAGTAAACATACATTTTCTATGTATTCACTATTTGTGGATATCTATTAATGAATTACGAATAATGGATATCCATATTTCGAATATAAGCTTATATTATCCATTTATTGAGATCTTGAGAGCGTAATTCCAGTGAACTATTGATATCTTATATTCTAATTTAAGATATAATTCAATTAAGGACCTCCAAAATAGTAGTATGTATAATGAATATTTATAAACCAATTAAAGGGACATACGGCAATTTTGAAGTTGTTATCAAGCTGTAATATCAGCGTCGCGGTTTGTTAAGACAGTATTATTTTAACTTAAACCTGCTTGCGTATCATTAAATAAAATTTTGAGTTTTCGTTTTCTTTTGTTATTTTATCATAGTTTTAAAATATATTATTGGTGCAATATAATCAAAAGTTAGTAATATGTAAAACTATTTACTTTTAACTAGTCCTATAAAAAACATATAACGATTGAACAAATGCATATTATGCAGAAAACAAACGAGGGTTTTAAAATAATCAAGATTGCCGTGTGTCCCTTTAAAGTGATTATCGCCACTTTTATTTCCGCAGTGTATTCACTTTGGACAGTAAAATATCACGTTCCTGAGTTTACAAAACAGAAAGAAGAACAACATCCTAATCTCGGAAAGCAAAGCGTAAGTTTTTAAAGGTACACACGGCAATCTTGATGTTTTCGTTAAAACGTGCGGCGTTCTGTCTACATGAATTGTATATTTACGTGCAAATCAAATTGTTTTTGCATGTTATTAAGTGGTGATCATGATCATGCACATATAACATATTTAAACCTATGGTAAAATAAGGAAGACAAATGAAACAAATATTTACATTATATATGTGTGTTTTTTTTTGTGTAAATGAAATTGGATTAATATTAATAATTTCAAACTATATGTCATTACTCAAGTCCAGACATAATGCCGTGTGATTGAGGGATTCTCCTCTCGGTACAATGGCGGAGGGACTACACTCCATGTCATTACTGACACAATTCTTTGAGATTGTCGTTTGTTCCTTTTATGTAATGGCGTCCAGTCTGAAGGTGATCGATATTTGACCTATTGTAATTGGCTGTCTGTTGAATAAATTTCTTCAAATGAACAGATGGCCAATTTGCAGACCCGAGGGTGCTACTTGCGACGACTGAAAATATTTCATTTCAACAGGGACTTTTTCAGAAGTATGGAAGTCCCTCATTTCAATAACAAATAAAGCAACACAACCCTAACATCTTGTATGAATCGTGATTATTTCAATACAGAAGAATTATAGTGCGTACATGTTACCATGGTTACTATCATATGAACATAATATGAATAATTGTTATTTAACGGCCCCGCCCCGCCCCACACAGAGCGGGGACGGAAACGTGAAGCCGAGAACCCTGCCCTATTCTTACTATTGAATAAATTAATATTATGGTTCGTATATATGACTTGGAAACACGGGACTGCTCGGATAACGATGCGTCAAATAAACGGCCGGATAAAATAACGTGTCCAGATAATATGAACAAGGCGAAATATATATACAGAATGTAGCTATAAAAGATTAAAATTAAATTCAAATATTTATATAGAAAGTATAGTCACTGTACGCAGAAACGACGACATTGAAATGCACGGACATATTAAGAGAATCTACCAAGTTACGCCGACAAAGAAGTCGAATATAGCCGTAACGGTATTATCAAAAAAAAAATGTTGCACTACAGTAAGATGTGTCCACGTTAATTAATGAAAACATCACTGTATCAATGACACATTTAGAGCTATACATCCGATCTGCAAATTGTACACGAGAAATTACGGTTATCGCAATATATCGCAATCGGCTACCTCGAGGGGATACACAGATACATTAGACAGGCGAGGCCCGAGGGTACCACTCTAACTTTTCCATCAAAGCACATTAAGATATGGACGATAGGAAAATCCTTAGATCTTAAATTAAGGGGAAAAAAGGCAAATTAAGTGCCTGGGTTCAGTGATAATAATGTATGGGGTTTGAACAACATTTCAGTTATCAAGAGACTGTCTACTTGTAGCAGCGAGCTCAATGCTCAACTTTATAGTGCTGCCACACTGGAATACCACGCCGTAGACACATGGCATGATACCCCAAACAGCACACACTTACATACGAGTCCTAGAACTGCCCTTTATATGCTTAACAAATGAAGCCACATCATGTTCTCCGACTATTCCAGTTGCTATGTTTTCCTACCTTAAAATAACCGATACCATTTCTAGCAATACTTATATTTTATTTTTTTCCACACATTATTTTATTAATGTAGTGGCTTACACTTAACTTATCTACAAGAACAAGTTTAGCAAATCAATAACATATACTACCCCAAATTTGCTAAGGATCACTCTTTTATTCTTCCATATAAATTTATTAGAAATTAATTCACAATAACGATATTAATTTCCGTTTACATATAATTATATAAATTGAAAAGAAACAAACACAATTATCTGTCTGAATCATGGAGTTTACATGATACTTCAACAATTCCATAATTTGAATCATTGAGATCACAAGACCATACACTGCCCTATATAATTGCATGTAAAATAGAAATAATGCTATTTATTTCAGCAAGAAATTTTGACAGCAAAAAAGTGATCCTTAGCAAATTTTGAGTAGTATATAAATCCCGGATATGTGTAGAAGAGGTCATGTGCAATATAACTTACATAATTATCAGTTGTATGTCTCAAAAGAATTATGCGAAAACGATAGCAACATGTGGTAATCTACATGATTTACAGAAATTATAATTCCACTCTTATTTCAATGTAAAGGGAGATAATTTCACAAAATGGTAAACTTTGGTTCCCTATATCTTTATAATGGCAAGGAAACCGTCGATTGTTTTAGCGTTTTTTTTTCATAAATTGAGACCCATAACAGTTATTTTGTAATACTTAATCTTGCTCTTTACCTTATTTGTATTTAAATGTAAACTAGTATGTTTCAACTAAATGGGAGATAACTGATACTTACATTGGAATACAAAAAGCAAGCGAAGAAGATCAGCCTAAGTCATGCCGATGATTTAAAATACTTCACAATATAAAATAACATTACATTTATTTAAGCTAGATGTGCAAAAGAGCTTGCTAAACTTTGTTTTTTCAGTATATTTAACAGACCAGAATTATTTTTGAATTGGGTTTTACGGCGCACAAACACACTTAAGTTAAATGGCGTCAAAATGAACGAAAAATACAATGGGAATATCCCCATTTGCAATAAAATAAAAGAAACTAAAAATTCTATTGTAAACACTCCATTTGTCAGAGCCACGATCGTCGTTTTAACACCATCAAAGTGCTAGTGTATCAACTGACGAGGAATACCACCTTTAAAGAACATTGCAATTGGGTTGGGGGAGAGAGAGAGATTTTACACCTCAGAATACACTACGCAACAGGTCGTTATATTCAAAGCTCTGAATGTACATTATCTCGACCACAAATTATACAATCCTAAGTTCAGCATGTTGCATAGTTTAAATGCAAATGAAGTAGAAACTATTTATGGGTTACAGCTTGAGTCGTGCTTGAATTAATATATTAGTCATCTAAACATATATATTTACTTTTTGTTTTATCGGTAACGTTTGTGTGTGTGTTTTTTCAAACAGAAAACAGATAACGGATACAGATACATGTGTCAAGTTTTATTAAAACAACACAATGTGCATACAGGTTATATAGAATGAAACACAAAGCACCACAATTCAAATCCTCCTTATTTTCTGCTATAGTCAGCAATATTGAACAAGCAACACCCACACATCCGCCATCTTTCACCGGAAATGTTCCAATCCAAACCGAAAGAACGAATAAGTTCCAGAGAATAAAATGAAGATAAACAGACGAACTATTGGATGAGTGTGGATCTAGTCATGATAAACACTAACACATGGACGAGACACAAACCCATCCAACCTTCATCCAAATACGTTTCTCAAATCCATCCCAAAATTTCACCTCATCCATAAATTCTTTCAGAACTCAAAAATCCCAAGAATAGCGTTTTTTTTCCAATCATGTTCCAATTTTATAGTTTATTTCCATTTTCGAATTCATTGTAGCTATATTAACCAAATGGTACAACGTTTTAGAAATTGTCGTCTGCAATTTTCTAAAAGAATCGTATCACGTGATTTTTGAATCTCATTGCAAGCGTGAATCGCGGGATTACAGACCGCACCTACAACTAGTAATCGTATCGATTGTCCCTCGATTGTTCCCGCCTTTTCAGAAACTCAATAATTTCACGTTTCATTATTTGTTTAGCGATTATATTGAATTATCCTATCTTCAAACTATTTTCGCATACCTGTGAATTCCCCACGTAAAATGAAAGAAACACCGACATGTATAAAATTATCAGCCGTAAATGCCGCCTCGAGCAGACGACAAATTTACAAATATCTTTATCACCAATATGAGCCTCAGGTGAAAATTGTCATACAGTAAAATCAGTACACTGTAGTATGATTTGTCAACTATAACAATATAGCATTGCTATCTCCAACCTAGCCCATCAAATAAAGTTTTACAACTCCAAAATCGTACGATAAATATAATGAAATACAGTCGGTGTTCTTTCTATAAATACGCGTTGAGTAATCCTATAACTATTTAAATCCATTGTAACAATGGTATTGCGAAATTCCTTCAAACAATGAATAAACTATCAGCATTAAAGAAAAAAAAATGTCTTACACCGAGCCAAAATCCGTGTTGGAGTCGGTCCAAAATCTCCTACACGACTAAAGTTTCCTATCAGGTAGAGTAAACCATCAAACGACATAAAATCAAAATCACCTAGATACCCCGTTCCAACTCAAACACAAATCCCTAAGTTGAAATTAATCCTAAATAAATCTTTGACTATCACGTGTCCTGAGATAAAAATGTAGCGCGGGTTTTTGAGAAGCGCGGAAGCGGTCTCCGTCGCAGTGAACTCCAAAATGTCGCCTGCTGACTCCGTAATATTCAGTCGACTTGTATCCAACACGCCCGAAAGCCTGGTATGGAAACCCTCCCAAATACTGTGTATATTTGCGCGTCTACTTGCTTCATGCTTCCTGAACAAATATAATAACACCTCAAATACGTCGAAACTGTGCCCATCGATGAATGGGTATAATAATGTTTTGAACGCGATGTGGTATTACGCATGCGCAATGTAATAAATCCTCTACGGATTATCAACGAAGTCTTTATCGAACACTTGAACAAGTTTGACTACACATTCCTTTACACACATATTAAACTGAAACACTTACTTTTTGAGCGGTTACATTAAAAGGAAGATTAACTGTTTCCCGTCTTGTTTATTGTTTGGAGTTATTTTTTACCGTTGTCATTTCCTTTCAATAAACCTTAAGACAGCGGATCTCCTATAAATCGGAACAGTGTCACGTGACAGCGAAGCGTCCACATTTCAAAAACGTATAATTACAACCCCTAGCCTTTAAAACGAATCACACAGAGGCTATTTCAAAAGTCTTAACAAATTCTAAAGAGGCGGATTCGCGATTGACCTACCCCGAACAAAAGAGCCGCTAGCTGAGCGCTTAACAAGTTTAACAACTACACAAACTTGTGTGCGGACTGTCAAATACAGGTGAACGGTATTTATAATGGTATGTGTAAGAGACTCGTATTTCAGGTAAAATCAGATGAACACAAAAGCCACATATTTGAACAATCCAAACCCGTTGTTTATCGCTTGACTACGCCAAGCCAATCGTTTCAATACTGAAGTAACCCTAATTTCGGACAAGAGAAGATAACGTCTTCTTGAACTAGCCATACAGCGAGCAGGTGCAAAGCGTTTTAACTGATATCGCAAATCTTGGGAAATACGTGATTTTGAAATACCTTTACTCAGCTAGCCTAGTCGAAATCATTTAAATAAAAACTTTAACGACCTAAGTTTGTAATACGAACGTATTTGGAAACGAAATATTAGCGTGCGTTTTAATGATATATCCAGTTTTAAAACCAAGTATACTGGTCATTCGATATACCATTTGGCATATTACATTTATGTGGGGTTCGAAACAGGGTTTATCTACTTTCACAGGAAAATATCAGTATTCAAGTTGGGTCTAGGGGTCCGTCTTAAAACTGACCATAAACATGGGCCTAAAGCATAATGATGAGCCTGTTCATTCCACAAAGTAATATGTGCTACAAGCGTTAATTTAAGAAATCGACGCTCCAGTTCCATTTAAAGAATAGTCATGGTGAATTTAATTTTTAGAACTGAACACACACACGGTGACAGCCCCATATTTTGATTGTTGTGACCCTTTTCATGTGTTGGGACCTTTTTCTATTATTTTAGAGTGTTTTTTTAGAAAACGCCCGATGCACCCCCTTTAAATACACGTATTGCTGTTGCATTGTTGTTGTTTTTTTGTTTTGAACATAGCTTCTGTACCCGTTTTAATTTTAAAGAAGAAATTGATCTGAAGGCATTTTAGAGACGCCATGACGCGAAGGGAACGTTGCAAAGGAATCCGGGACCCTTCCTAACTCTTATTAACAAATAGATGCTGTAATTCTTTTACGTGATCGGAGGATATGTTCTGATACACGGGACTGCCCGGTTAAGTCCCCTTCCGACGGACGACGTAAAGGGGAGGAAACTAATGCAATGCTCTGAAAGAGAGACATAGGGTAGGCACAGAGGAATCGAGAATTACCTTAAACTGAATTTAGTTGATGTTTTAACGAATCATCAACACGCCCTGTTTACGCCGGCGAGGGGAACTGTCTTTTTGATTGTTTGTTTGTATGGTGCTTCACGTCATTTGTTTATTTTGAACATAGCTGCTATACCCGTTTTAATTTTAAAGAAGAAATTGATCTGAAGGCTATTTAGAGACGCCATGACGCGAAGGGAACGTTGCAAAGGAATCCGGGACCCTTCCTAACTCTTACTAACAAATAGATGTTATAGTTCTTTAACGTGATCGGACGATAGGTTCTGATATACGGGACCGCCCGGTTAAGTCCCCTTCCGACGGACGACGTAAAGGGGAGGAAACTAATGCAATGCTCTGAAAGAGAGACATAGGGTAGGCACAGAGGAATCGAGAATTACCTTAAACTGAATTTAGTTGATGTTTTAACGAATCAACTGTCTTGATTTATACTCTTAATACTACATTATAATCAAATAATTTGAATTTTCATACAGAGACTGAGGATAAAGACAGAGTAACACCGGGAAAATCTCAACATCTCGGAAATCGGATGTGAAAGCTATGCACAGACTCTAGTGTACATAGGACCACCCAATGTACGTCTATAGCAGAAATTGAAATATTTATCCTTCAAACAGAAAATAAATATTATTGGGACATTTATCAATTTAATGGGCATATACTAATAACAATACGTTAAAGCTAGACAAATAAGTGAATTCCTACATGAGGTGACATTTATTCACGTTGAGGTACGCTGAAACGGAGACGTACTTCTTAAATCACTGACTGAAACTGCTTTTTTTTTCTTCATAAGCTTTGCTCATTCATCTGTGAAAAACATGTTTAAAACTTGTTAAGACTGGTGTTAGCCATACTTAAAGATGAACTAGGGAATCACGTATATATACACGTTGGTTAATATACCCCGACAGTATGTTTTATTTTTCGGCATTTTCTCCCTATACGTTTAGTTTTAATCTCATTATGAATCAAGCACCTGTTTTAAAAAATGTGACAGATCATTGCTGGAGTTTTCAGTATCTATAACCCAATTAAGTAAGCAAATATCAGTCCATACTCGTTTTATTGAAATTCTTATACCCCTTTTATCACCCGATTTCGCATGTCTGTCAACCTTCCGAAATCCTATTGCGTTCCATTTTAAAATATGGGATTATATTGCATTCGAATAGACGTGTATAAAGCCCTTTTATTGTACATAAGTGTATGATTTGTAAAGGTGTATTTTTAGTCTCTGCGGGTATCGTCTCAATGAATAGAATTTACTTTAATGTTGAGTGATTGGAATTTTGAATAGCGATAAACTGCTAATAAAAGCTTGTATAGATGGTGTTAAACTGCTGATCAATGCATTCCAAAGAATACATGAGAGTTTTTTATTAAGTTTTGTGTAAATAGGCTTACGTTTTAAGTAGATCTAACGCGAATATGTATTTTCATGTTTTTGTTGCCGTTATACTTTTCTTTTTAGCATATTGCATTATAATATGTACACTGTACCCAAAATATCCAAACTATTGCGATGAGTCCGTTGTATTGCATTGAAATTGCATTGAATTGGGGGTAATACAGGTAATATGGCGCCAACAGAATGGATATTCCAGGCCCAACCTCCTATTACATATAGATAAAAAGAAACGCAAAATGGGCCTATAGAACTGTCTCACCTGCAGAACTGCAGAGTTGCTGCAAATTCTGTTACAAACACACCATTTTTCACTGGAGCCACGATAACTGTTTTCTGCCACCTCTCAAGTAGCACTTGAAACAATATTGGGATGACAAATATGAAAAAATGAACATGAATTCGAGTGTGTGGGTGGGGCGGGGTGGGGCGGAGGGTGCTGGGTTTACCCCTCTGCCTGGGTAAGCAGTGATCCCATTATTGCATGGAAACCACATGGGGTCGAGTAGTCGAGATAGAAGAAACTGTGATTTGTTATCATATATATGGAATAATGATGTGTTTAAGCATCAAGCCCGTATGCATGCTAAGCTGTTTTTCATTTTTCATAACCGGACATTCTTTAACCGTGTATCTGATTATTTAAAATGAAACTGTTTAATCTGTTTTTATTAAAAAATAATCAAGTTAGTTTCTCAGTTACATTAACCCACGTGACATTCACCGATACTCAAGTAGTACAACTTACACCCCTCGTGCCACCCCCGCCCCCGCCCCACTCACCCACCCACCCAGGTATAATGATCCAAAAGCATTAGTATCAAGCCGAATTGTATTGCATACATACTGATTGATCCCGACGATTGTCGGGTATTGAATTGAATTGAATTGGATTTTATAGTCGCACCAACAGCTAAGGTCAAATGGCGACTTTCCAGCTTCCACTGTCGGGTATTGATGGACGGTAGCGTTGAACGGTTGCGCGAAACTTACCACGGCGGTAATATATAAACTCGTACGCTCTCAAACTATTTATTCAAAACGCTATTCTTGGGTTTTGTTAAGAGATTTCGGAGAATTCAGATGACGAAACAAAATAACTTGCAAGTTCAGAAGACACGAAATGCTAAAAATAAATAGAAAAACTGCCAAGTGCAAGCACGTGAAATCCAGTGTATGAGAAGAATTCTCTATAAAACAAGACTTCAAAAAAAAAAAGTCCACAATTGCGAACACAATATATGAGACAGACTACGACATATGAGACAAACTCCAATATATGACAGAGACTCCGAGATATGCGAGAGATTCCGCTATATAAGAGCGACTCAGATAAGACTCCGATATGAGAGAGACTCCGATATATGAGAGACTCCGATATGAGACAAACTCCGATGTATGAGACAAAATCCGTGTATGAGACATACTACGATAAATGAAACAAACTCCGATATATGAGACAAACTCCCGTATATGAGACAACCTCCGATATATGAGACAAATCCCGATATATGAGACATACTACGATAAATGAAACAAACCCGATATATGAGACTGACTGCGATATACGAGAAAACTCCGATATATGAGACAAACCCCGATATATGAGACAAACCCTGATATATGAGACAAACTCCTATATGAGACAAACACCGATATTTGAGACATAACCCGATATATGAGACATACTCCGATATATGAGACAAACCTCGATATATGAGACATACTCCAATATAAGAGACAAACCCCGATGTATGAGACATACTCCGATATATGAGACAAACCCCGATATATGACACAGATTCCCTAGCATATATACGTATGATTCAACTCTGTAAATATAGACAAGCTAACTACTTACCTAATATGCCTGCGGGTTTACATGCATTATTCCCATAAATTAGTACATATATAATGAGAAAAATACTCATACATTAGTACTTATATATTAGACAGTCATATTCATTTAGGTATGGGTGAATGTTTGGGGTTTAACGTTGCTTTTAGCTTTCTTCAGTCATCTGATGACGATGTCTACTTGTAGCAGTGAGCTCAGTGCTCAACTGTGTAGTGCTCAGCACATTGGGAATACCACGCCGTAGACACACATGACGTGCTACCCCACCCAGCAACATTATACGGACACCGGACCGACCAGTCCTAGCACTACACGTCTATGCTGAACGTCAAGCAACGAGGCTATTAGTACCATTTTTTGTGACCCAGCCGGGGATTGAACCCGCGACCTCTCGCATGCTACGCGGTTTATACAGTTATGAGACATGCTCCTAACACTTCTGGAACCTGAATCCCTGCATAATCCTATTTTCCCATATTATTATTGCATTTATTTTTTATTTAAGTTCAAAATAACACAAACATGAAAACATTTCACTTTTTATATTCCAAAGATTCGAACTAATTTTGTATTTAATCAGTTTTAAGTGTCTCCTGAAAAGTAGCAAAAATTGACATACGAGCTTTTTCAAGAACAACGACGATACAGTGTAACAAATATACAGATAGTGACTGTCTTATAATTTATTTATAGTCCTAGTGGTTCTATGTGTCACGTAGGGGCACAATACGGATATCTGAAATTGTTGAATCCACGGATACGGTAAAGTTGCAGACTCAGATTTTACTTAGTTTCAACTTGATGACACCGTGCTCTATATGTGTATTTGTTTAAAACCCAGTATGTCATTGAACACTTTGTTTTCATAGGATCATGTTTGAAGTGTCCAATATTGCGGACACTATACGCAATAAGAGTACACATAACTTATTCAAATAAATGCGCATTTAAAATCTTAATAAAAGAAGCCTAATATTCAAATACATAGTTAACAATCACTACACAATAAACGTACAAAACGTGCCTATTAAAACGTTTACTGAAAGAAGCACAATTCAAATAAAACATTTAACAATCTCTGCACAATACTGGAATTATGTTCTTTTCAGACGGCGGTGGTGTTTGAACAATAAATACATTTCTCTCATGTACAGAGTAATTCCGATGATACTTAGACCCGACCAAGGTCCAGGCATAAAACGAATCGTTACAACAATCTTAAGGCGAAATAGTTTACAGAACTGAACTGAATGTTGTTTAACGGCTCATCAACACAGTATATGTTATTTAAAGCCGCCCCAGAGAGAGGGGATGGATACATAGGAATCTGGAAACCGTGCCCTACTCGTATTATCGTATAGATTTCTATGGTTCTTTAACGTGCTCCGAGGATAACCCGATACATGAGACCGCCCGTTTTACGTCCCCATCCGACGGACGAGGCTAAGGAAAAAGTCTTTCCCAAGAACACACCGACGAAACTCAGTGGCACCACGGAAGATTGAACCCGGGGCTTCCGGTTACAAATCCGCCGCGCTACCGACTGCGCCACGCCAGCCCTCGAAATAGTTTACAGTCGCTGTAATGCACGGCACTGCATTTGCGAGCTAGACCTGGTGTTAAAGGGACACATGACAATCTTTAGTTTTTATCAATCATTAAATTAGCGTCTCAATTTATTAATCAAACACCAGTTTGCCTGCTCGCATATAATGCAACACAATTTTGATTTTTTCTTCTTATTTTACCACAGGTTTAACTATAATATTGGCGCAATATAATCGACGGTTAGTAATATGCAAACACTGTTGTTGCTATGGTTACACATACGTATTTGAAATGATAGTACAATTATACAATGCTACTTACAATGTTATTATATGTTATAAGTATACATTACTTTGATGACAGCTCCAGTAAAAGCAGTATATTATTTTTTATCTGAAAAACATCGGATACTCCTTTTAGAGCCTCATTATACTGGTATAGAGGGGTCCTCACGCCTGTCTCCTGTATTTTATTTAAAGTACATGCAAAGTGTGATGCTTTCTTTCATAAGTCCACAATTTGACCCATATACCACACTATTATAACTATTTTTATAATTGATATTAATGATTAATAAATGCAACTGATGTAGAAAAACTAACGAGACACCGCGTGTTTAACAAACATCAATATTTTGATGTGTCCCTTTAAGTCTTATCTGACGGATTGGTCAGATGGGACATACTTCATAACTAAACAATGGGTCCATATGACACGGATGCCCCGCTAAAGCACTGTCAGTCACATAAAATAAAACTTCAATGTCTATTAAAGAAGTACGGGAAGTAGGTGAAGGTCATTCATTTTGACCTACATTTGTTAGATATATAGTTAGCATATCTACGAGGCAGCTACTAATACCATTGTTAAGAAGTCTTTTGTATGACCCGGCCGGGGATTGAACTCACGACCTCCTGCATGCGTGGCGGACGCTGGGGACTGAACATACGACCTCCTGCATGCATGGCGGACGTTGGGGATATAACCCACGACCTCCTGCATGCTTGAACCCACGACCTGCTGTATGCGTGACGGACGCTGGAATCCACGACTCCTGCATGCGTGGCGGACGCTGGGGACTGAACACACGACCTCCTGCATGCTTGAACCCACGACCTTCTGCATGCATGGCGAACGCTGGGGATTGAATCCACGACCTCATGCATGCGTGGCGGACGCTGGGGATTTAACACACGACCTCCTGCATGCGTGGCAGGACGCTGGGGATTGAACCCACGCCCTAACCCACCATCAACAGGTAAAGTTTACAACATGGGTTCACCATTTATAAACCTACTGACGACGAGTAGTATATATATTACATATTTTGAAAATCTGAACTCTATAAACACAATTTAAACGACTTTAGCCAGCCAAGTCAAAACTCAAAACTTGAACGTCGACTTAAGAGTTTTAATTCATTTTACACATATTCAATCTCGGTAAGTATCCGTGAATAAACCTATACTTTTTAATCAGCACATATACATTATTTTATGACCTGAACACATATTTGAATAAACGATTTTGTAGTGTAAAGTTGCCGGGTTAGTTTCTTTAGATAATCAAGGGATAAAATGCTATAACTGGCAATACACATACTCGAGTATGAACGAGTTGGAACGACTTCAACACTGCAACGGTTCAGTGACGAAGAAGGAATTCCGATAGCGACAAAGATATATACACGGCCCACTCAAATAAGCTGACAGCGCATTTTATTTTCAAAATTTGGCTACATGTTTAAATCAGCTTATAAGTTGATTTCAATGCCCACTGTCATTTACAATGAAAAATTGAAATAAATCAAGTGCAATATTCATTATAAACCGTTAGTGGAAAATACATTCACAAAACGTCTAGGATTGCATGTTCATCCAGTTCACAGAGGTGATTTTTTTTTTATCATATATATACACATTTACATGTAAATAGGGGATAGCTCGGTGAACTTGAAACCGAAGAACCCAGGTTTAAGACTCACTGGCGCCGCTGAGTTTCGTCAATTTACCTTAGCCTCGTCTGTCAGAAGGGAAGGTAAACTCCGAGCACGTTTAACATAGGAATCTATTCGGGTTCGAACCCCAATGAGAGCTCGACTTGTAAAGTGAGAACGTGTCGAATCTTACGGATGGCGGGCGGTATACAGTACTGGTACTACCCATGAGAAATGGGATGGTCTGCCTCTACCACAAAAAATACCGCCATACTAGTATATGGCCTAACATGTGCTAAAAATGACGTAAAACACCATTCAAACAAAACACTGTCAGTAAGAGTAAGGCAGGTTCCCGTATTCCCGTATATCCTTCATCTTTCTCTGAAGCGGCTATACATATCATATCCTGTGTTGATGATCCATTAACCAACCTTCAGTTCAATTATATGATATATTGTGTAGTTGTTTCTCTATTTGTGTGTGTGTGTGTGTGTGTATCGTTCTAAGGTTTACAGTCCCTCCGACAACAAATACAGAACAAGCGCAATCTAGAGACATGTATCTTGAGCGTTATGGTCACAATAGAGTCTGGACCTCTCTAGATGAGTGTGTTGGTTGATCTGGTGCTGCTGCTGTGAGGTCGATTCTGTTGTCTGTATGTAGATGATGTGTCGCTTTCGCTGTGTTGTTGTCGCTGCGGCGGTGAAGTGTTGTCTGGCTGATGGTGGCTCCTACATCAGCTAGGTGGTGCTGTGTACAACCGCTACTAGTATATGATCGGGGTCCTGGTTTTGGGGCCACAACCATCACAGTTTAACCCCTGCGCCGCACACACCACCCGACGTCCTGTCCCCCTTCGGTCTTCTGTCGAATGTAGGACTCGGCCTTCGCGTCGATAACCGGGATTATGGTTGCATCCCGTGTTATCTCAGCTCCGGCTCCGGCCCGCGGACTTTTGACTTCCAGGTTCTGTAGACATCAGATGATGTGTGCTGTGATGGGACGCAGGAGACATCTTCACTCTCGGTCTAATGACAGTCAGTCTGCTAATCGCTCTCGGCCTCGACTTCGATCACTATTTAGTTCATAAAACTTATTATAAGGCCCGCCTCAACAATTCCCCAATTGAGCCTCTTCCTACCCTACACAGTCCACTGGATCGAGGCTTTACCTTGGACAAAATGTCTCCCACCCCGCTAACATTTTCTTAAATCATAAAATCGCTCATGTACATGTGTCAAAGTGAGATTTGTGGCTAATTTAGGGTAGAAATCGGTGCATCTTTCCCCTACAGTGATCACGATAAATACGAGTTTGGCGTGATAGACGACATAATTGAAGTTTTACTCGTGTGTATCAGGTGGATCGCGTGGGTATAGGGTTACAAATCCTTACACGAAATATATAGGCCTACATGTACACTCTTTTTAAAAAAAGAAAATATGAATTTTATATTGATATTTTTTTCGTTTTCATACGCAGAAATGACCGGTATATCACGTCACAGGTGTCGTCGGACTTTACAACTGCACGACATTGTTTCACTTTTTAAATACCACCATCCCTCACCCAACTCCTCTTCCTGAAAATTAAAATCTTCCATATTTGTTGGCCTTTTACGAAATACTCGATAACATTTCACCTCATAGATTTGTTTCTCTTCACTACCGAAGAGTGACAACTGCAGAGTGAGAGAAAAAAAAAGCGTGAGTCAGAGGAGAGCGATAGTACAAAGCCCAGATTACTCTGTATGCATCACGATTTAAAACCGCGCGAGTTATTTCCCTTCGAGAAAATAAATTAATATGTAAAGTGTATACATACTGTTTTTAACATACTCTTAATACGAGGTGCGAAGCGTAAACTGGTGATTGTCCACCATTACCCCCACCCCCTCTCTGATTTTGATTGACTTTTGAACTTTTTAGGCTTGTTATGACCCCGAAAGAAGGCATATAGTATTCGCACCGTCCGTCTGTTCGTCCGCGCTAAGATTTCAGGTTTATGGGGCCTATTATATTTGTCCAGACAAGGCTTATGGTCTATTTTGGGTTTAAGAGGTTAAGCCCCTAAACATATGGGAGACTGCGTCCACTGAGCCTAAATATATCAATACTGATTTGCCCTATAAGCTGTGGACAACCCTCCAATCATGTTGGTCTTTGGTGGGGCGAGGGGTCCGTCCGAAACAACCATGCCTCAGCCATAACTTTGAAAGAACTGAAGGGATTTCCACGAAACTTCACACAAATGTTAACCACAATAAGCAGGTGTGTGGTGTGAAAGAATCGGGTCCGTGCCTCTACGAGTCAAAGTCACATTTGGGGGTAAAATGTAGTAGTAGTAGTAGTAGTAGTAGTAGCATAGTAGTAGTAGTAGTAGTAGTAGTAGTAGTAGTAGTAGTAGCAGTAGTAGTAGCAGTAGTAGTAGTAGTAGTAGTAGTAGACACATAATGTTATAACAACGACGGGATACAGGTATAACCGTATGGAATAAAAACAGTGTTTTCTTAGTTTTCCGTGACAATTTAAAACACTCTACTTGATAGTGCTTCACTTGAATACCTCACCGTATTTATTTATTTTATTAACAATAATTAAATCGTACGGATCAATGGACCTATTTTAGTGTATATGCAAATTGGATATGAAACTGAAAAATCCTATGATGGTTTTATTCTGATTTGAATTGACACCCATACGTCTTCCAGGTCATCCAGTCCCTTTAAAGAGACACATGTCAATCTTGATTTTTTCAGAAACTCACGGCGTTTCGTTCGTTGATTCTACATAAATTGCATTTTTGCAATCATTAATATTAATTATAAGAATAGTATAAAGCAAATTTTGTTTTGCATATTACTAACTGTTGATTACATTTCATCATCAATATATTCAACCCTACAGTAGAATAACGAAGAAAGCAGATTTAATTGAATTGAATTGAATGTTGTTTAACGCCTCATCAACACAGTATAAGTTAATTAGAGCCGCCCAGAGAGAGGGGAAGGATACATAGGAATCCGGGAACCGTGCCCTACTCTTATTATCGAATAGATTCCTTTGGTTCTTTAACTTGCTCGGAGGATAGACCGATACATGGGACCGCCCGGTTTACGTCCCCATCCGACGGACGAGGCTAAGGGAAAGTGTCATGCCCAAGGTCACACCGACGAAACTCAGTGGCACCACGAAGGATTGAAAGCAGATTTAAAGGGAATACATCAGGCTTTTCAAAGGGGTCCAGGTGTCCAACTTAAAATAGACAAATAATGATATTTTCTATTCTGAAAGCCCAAACATAATAAATGATCCTAAAAATGATCCCTTATTTGCAAAGAAATTGATTCTGCACAGTAATACCTGCTATCCTTGGTTACGCACCAGGGTTAATTTCAGCATTTTACGTCTAATTCCGTCCTAGCTATACGGTGTATTCAAAGTTTAAACCTTAACAATACGGTCCGAACATCATATTTTAATTGATATAAGTGTTTTATCATGAATTGGAACATTTTTATAATTTAAGATATTTCTAGAAAAATCCTGATGCACCCCCTTTAAAGTCAAAATGATACTGGATCCGTAAATGGAGCGGCTAATTCCAATGCTTGACGAACACTTCAAGATTGGCATGTGTCCCTTTATGCTAAATCTCTGGAATATACCTTTGCCTGAACTCCCTGCGAGTACATATAGAAAGTCACCATTACATTATGCCAATAAATTCCTGCACTGACCATTCAATACATTGTCCATTCTGGCCTGAGAGCAGACTGACCGCATACCATCGATTTAATTTTGTTCATGTATAACGAACTAGTGACCACACCGTGAACCGTACATATTTATAGAGTATTGAAAATCTGGTCTAATGCATTCTTAGTGTAATGTATTTGAAGTATTTCTGATTTAATATTCAACACGTTGCTGTTCAGATCAAAAGAACACGCCATTTGCCGCTATTAGCGAGTAGGAAAAATGTAGATGACGATGCTGATGCCGATGGTGATGATGATGGTGGCGATATGATGATGAATTGAATTGAATATTGTTTAACGGCTCATCAACACAGTATAGGTTATTTAGAGCCGCCCCAGAGAGAGGGGAAGGATACATAGGAATCCGGGAACCTGCCCTACTCTTATTATCGAATAGATGCCTATGGTTCTTTAACGTGCTCGGAGGATAGACCGATACACGGGACCGCCCGGTTTACGTCCCCATCCGACGGACGAGGCTAAGGTAAAGTGTCTTGCCCAAGAACACACCGACGGAACTCAGTGGCACCACGGAGGATTGAGCCCGGGGCCTCCGGTTACAAATCCGCCGCGCTACCGACTGCGCCACGCCAGCCCCTGGATATGATGATGATGATGATATGATGATGATGATGATGATGAGATCATGATGATGATATGATGATGATGATGATATGATGATGATGATATGATGATGATGATATGATGGTGGTGGTGGTGATGATGCTGATGATATGATGATGATGATGATGATGATGATGACACATCTGAGTGTGGCTTCCCTCTGTGTGTGTGTTAGTGTGTGTGTGTGTGTGTGTGTGTGTGTGTGTGTGTGTGTGTGTGCTAGTACCGGTTAACCAACCATTACCACTACAACTGCTGTTAAATACTTATAACAAATACACGTTATTACAATAGGTATAACTTGGTTTCATCATAAACTGGGTTTTGTTATTTAAAGGGAATGTAGCGACACAGCCAAACCATCTGTATTATTGAAAGTTCTGAAATACTTGAATAAAAGTGAAAGAATTATCAAAATCGGATGATAAACAAAGAAGATATGATCATTTGAAGTTTCTGTTGAAACGGATATGGAAGCGGCCATTTTGAGAGCTATGACATCACGGTTCTAAATGACCATATATGGAATATTTATAAATATGAAAATTTACTGGTTTATAGGGGGAAAATGACAACAACTGTATGAAAAATATTTAATACTTAATGGCAGTAATGCTTTATATGACCAGTAAAAAAAATCATTCATTTGCAGTGTTTTCTTAGTTTTAAATGATAATTATCAATATTCCATATATGGTAATATGGAACTATGACGTCATAGTTCTAAAAATGGCGGCTCCCATATTCGTTTTACAACCTTTAAATGGTCATATCTTTTTTGTTTATCATCCGATTTCGATAATTCTTTCACCTTTTTCCAAGTTTTTCAGAACTCTCAATAACAGAGCTTGTTTGACTGTGACGCTACATTCCCTTTAAAGCTGAGATGGCCATATTTATAACACAAGTTAGTAAGTTAGTTTATGTTTCTTCCACGTACGGTGAAACTAGGAAAGTTGTCCGTACCGAACTGTTTAACTCGTGATGCGAAATGCCAATAGGTCACTATTTGTTTTATTTAAATTTGTTCTTATCCAGATTTTTATATGCAATATTTCGTAAAATAAAAATAGTCGTTAGAAAAATAACTAGATCGCTATGTCTGCCCATGGACATTTGGACACTAAAATAACTTCATGATGTATATTTAGACCCAAGGTCTAACTTATACAACATATATATATTTAAAACAGAGGTCTCAATCTATCACACTAGTACATTTTGGGCGGTGACCCGGTCATCACAGCTATTAACGGGACACACGACGACCTTATAGTACATAATCATATATTAAAACGTTTGTGTGTATGTGAGTGTGCGTGCGTGCGTGTGCGCGTGTGTGTGGTCTAAGTTTTAAACTATCTCTGCCATATGTGCCAAGAGGAGAATGCATTTTCGAACTCATCCAATATTTCAATCATATTAAGACATTGGACAAATTTGATAAAAATGAAGGTGCTGGAGTAACGCAAGGACCAGTACTCAGATGTTTATTATCCGAAATTGGTAGTTTCCGAAATACGGATTGTCATGGATATTAAACTCTGGCAAAGTTTGGTAAAGATCGGATACAAAATGAAGGTGCTATAGTATTTACAAAAAAGTTAACGGACGGCGGACAACAGACCATGCCATAAGCCATATTAGAGCTAACATAGTTTAGATCATCTGCGACGCTTGCTTGTTTACAGGGCAGACGTCTAGAATATTCTTCTAAAACAAGTTTGACTTTTACAAGGATTCTGGTATCGTTTCTGATTGGCTGATACAGACGCACCTGCTATCGAAGATATACAGAACGGCAGAAAGACAATAAATTAATAAATAAAATAAAAAAAAGAATCGATTATATCGACGAACTAAATGTGGATTGTCATGAATACTGTTATAAAAATAATAATTACGGACACGTGTTTCCGGTTTATTTTATTTTCTTTTTTCTACACAAACGGTCAGGTCAATACGTTTGAATTTACAATCAAGCGTCGAAGATGATCAAGACTAGAGCTGAAAACTGAGGTGAACCAAATGGTTGAACCAAGTTGTTTAGAGAGTGGAGACTTTTCCTCATAGGTGATGTTTTCGAATCTTGTCAACAGATGATGTATTTGTCTTCCACCTTTAAGCCAAAGGCATGCAGTAAATATCCTTAACGAGTAATATGCACCGGACGTTAGCATTACAACCTGCCTCCCACGCGAGGGTGGACAACAGCAATGTCATCGATATCAATGTCGTTGATCTTTAGTCTGTGTGTCCGATACACTTATGGCTAATATATATAACAATGTCGTTGATCTTTAGTCTGTGTGTCAGATACACTTATGGCTAATATATAATATATATAACAATGTCGTTGATCTTTAGTCTGTGTGTCAGATACACTTATGGCTAATATATAATATATATAACAATGTCGTTGATCTTTAGTCTGTGTGTCAGATACACTTATGGCTAATATATAATATATATAACACTGCGTTGATCTTTAGTCTGTGTGTCAGATACACTTATGGCTAATATATAATATATACAACGTTGAGCATTGATCGCGCTACTGCAAGTAGTTAATGGCGAAATATTGTTAAAAACGGCATTAAGCCCCGTACATACATGGTGAAATGTACACCTTGTCCATATATATATGAGAGGCGAATACATAAGAAACAGGAATATGTCACCTCAGAGAGCGGGGACGTATACGTAGCAATCCGGGCATCTGCCCTACTCCGCGAACATGCCCTACTCTTACTAACGACATATTCCTATTTCATTGTATTTATCTGGTAGTTGTAGTACACAATTTATTCTGACAGGTGTTGTTTTCAATTAAACGGTTTACACCTGTGCTATTACAAAGATATCAGTGACCATGCTACAGTATTCTTTAACTATACAATGGACCGCCCAGTTTGCGTCCCCATCCGATGGACGATGCTTGCTTGCTGTATCCCGATTAAAGAAGTAATCTTGCAACAGCCCACACAATAAGATAGTAGTATGTAATTGCTGAAAAAAGTTTCAGTTAGGGCTTGTTTCTGTAGGCAGGCAATGAAAGGCCAACCAGCAATCGTCGATTTCCGTAAACCGTAATTACCAATTACTGAAATCCGATAGCTCAAGTATGCGTGGGAGTGCAGGCTAGAATGATTTGGAAGATGATTTTGAAGGAAAATAATTATATTCACAATACTGCTTCCGTTCTGATCCTTTAATATGTGTTGTACAACTTTGTGTAATGTTGTCAACTGTTGACAAAAAAAAATCCTTTAACAAAAGATTTGGAAACTCCGAAAATATTGAAAAACTAGTAGTAGTTTTAAAATTGGATACATGCGTACATATTCCTATAAGATGTGGTTTATGCCTTGGTTAGATGTTCGATGAAGATAAAACATCTTCTAAAATAGATACCAGTAAAAGGTAAAACTCGCATCTGTTCGCTCGGCAAGACGGTCAATTCACGCACGGTAGCTGGTGTGACTCACGCACGGTACCTAGCTCGTGTAATTTTTGCCGAGAAGTTGCGAATAGAAAATCTGACCGCCCAAGGGAAGAATGAGTTCTGATGTGAGTTTGTCTTATATATGTTGTCCGTAATTCCCGAGTCTGGACACCATAGGGAAGAATGAGTTCCGATGTAAGTTTGTCTGATATATGATGTCGTCCGTAATTCCCGAGTCTGGACACCATTGGGAAGAATGAGTTCCGATGTAAGTGTGTCTGATATATGATGTCGTCCGTAATTCCCGAGTCTGGACACCATTGGGAAGAATGAGTTTCGATGTAAGTTTGTCTGATATATGATGTCGTCCGTAATTCCCGAGTCTGGACACCACTGGGAAGAATGAGTTCTAATGTGAGATTGTCTGATATACCAGTTGTTAAGTTATTCCAGAGTCTGGCATCCCTTGGTAACAACGAATTGAATTGAATTGAATGTTGTTTAACGGCTCATCAACACAGTATAGGTTATTTAGAGCCGCCCCAGAGAGAGGGGAAGGATACATAGGAATCCGGGAACCTGCCCTACTCTTATGATCGAATAGATTCCTATGGTTCTTTAACGTGCTCGGAGGATAGAACGATACACGGGACCGCCCGGTTTACGTCCCCATCCGACGGACGAGGCTAAGGTAAAGTGTCTTGCCCAAGAACACACCGACGGAACTCAGTGGCACCACGGAGGATTGAACCCGGGGCCTCCGGTTACAAATCCGCCGCGCTAACGAGTTCTAATGTTAGTCCGACTTTGGGATTTTGTATCTGTGTCTCATAGTACTGTTAATGTAATATATACTGAAAAGGCGATCCCTTGGAAGCAACGAACACAAAAAAGAAAGAAAAGTAGCAGAGTCGGTTTTATTGAGTCTGTTCATGCATGGTAATACACGGTGCAACGCCTCTCACGCCCTCTAGCATGGGGTATTCAACTTAAAGGGAATGTAGCGACACAGCCAAACAAGCTCTGCTATTGAGAGATCTGAAAAACTTGGAAAATAGTGAAACAATTATCAAAATCGGATGATAAACAAAAACGATATGACCATTTGAAGGTTGTTCCAGATATTGGAGCCGCCATTTTGAGAACTATGCATAGCTATCAAAATGGCGGCTTCCATATCCGTTTCAACAGCATTACCTTTAAATGATCATATCTTCTTTGTTTATCATCCGACTTTGATAATTCCATCACCCTTTTCCATGTTTTTCAGAACTCTCAATAATACATATTGTTTGGCTGTGTCGCTACATTCTCTTCAAACACCACAATGTTCACAAACGCACAAACAAAAATTCTGATAGTTCACATTTCATGTTAAAACATCCATTGTTCTTAATGTATTACTAGCTGGGCAATCTCCAACATTCCAATCTGACATTTTCCAAAATCTATTTTTAGTAGCATACTGATAACCCGTAGTGTGATACGGGTTGTTGTATTCCATTGTAAGAAAATGAAGGTACTAATGTTTATATTATTGATAGGTATATAATAAATGTTTATAATAAGTCGCATCCTTCCAGTGAGGTATACAGCAATGGGTCTACCCAGGAATAAGTGAGTGGTCTGCCTCCACAACTACAAATCGATGTCATACACAATCTAACATGTGCTGGAAAATGACTCCATTCAAACATACATTAAAATGATGTCAACATTTGTTCAATAAAAAATGATCCTCATTTATTACTTCTCTTTCCAGTACACTAACAAAACGAAAGTACAATATATTCGCAGGTTCGCCGGCGAATAATAATGGTGCTCTTGTCTGTATATGTTTGAAGTTGTGTATTAAATACCTCGACGCCATAATGTGTGCATTTCATGTATTCCCACGAAATCCCCTAATCAGCTGACACATTGACCCTTCAATGAACCCATGTCGGACGAGACCGTGGCCTTGGGTACACATTTGAACTTTTGGCGGGAACTGTAGGCTTTAGTACATATGCAGAGGCTAGACTGGTGTAAATACACCTGCGAAACACAGATGTGTGTAAATGCACCTTTGTGTAAATACACGTACGCCAAATACACCTGGTGTAATTACACGTATGCCGATTGTGAATAAGACATATATATATATATATATATATATATGAAGTAATTGACGAAAACAACTCGCCAGTATAAATATGGATCGCCGACACAACTATCGACAAAAAGTAATCCCAGACAAGATGGCGGACGCTGGCCAGAGATCAAATAAACGATAACGAATAAGAGTTCAAGAGAGCAAGACATATACATACCTTTAATTTGGATCATATCTCCAAGGCCGAGAGAAATGTAAATAACATTTCCCACAATCATGTATACAGGCTAGTGAACCATATGCAACAAGCCTACAAGTCAACGGATTAAAACGCGGACCAAAACTTGCAGACCAGGTGACTGTGTTCTTGATGATGATCAATAAATAACCTGATTACTTTTAATTTTAAATATATTTAGAATTATAAATAAAATCCTGCATCGAATATAAAATATTGGTTAGCAAGAAATGATCAGCGTAAGTTCAGTATTTAAATAAGAGTTCATACCTTAATCTAAGGACCTCTTGTGTGATGGAGATGACTGGTGGGGCAGCTTTTCGTGCCTTCCCTTTATTCGCGGCTTCCTATCAGTTGGCAGACGACATCGCATGCCATGGTGCATGTACGTACCATATCTCCGACATTCTTCGCACGTCGCATGTCGCACACACATGCGTATGCTGAGACTGATAACGCTGGCAAGTAGAACTGACCTTCGGCGAGCATCTGTAATTATAATGGAAATACTTGTGTTAAAAGCATTTCAAGCAATTACACATACCTACCGACAAACAGAAGAACAAGCAAATAGAGTTTATACTTAAAATAGTATCATAATATTAAATAAAGTGGGGAATATTTTTGATCACGTTGGTATGCTAGTCTAAATTGAAGGATTTTCCATCAGACTGCTGACAGTGTTTGTGAATGCATGTCTATTCCGTCAAGTCATGTAACATGTTAAAGGGAAAACGGCACTCTTTTCATCAAGCAATAATTTGCATTTCGATTTATTAATCCAGTATCATTTTGACTTTAAACTTGCTTGCATATTTTAAATACAATTTTGACTTTTTCAACTTGTCTTCCTTATTCTACCAAAGGTTTGACTATATTAATGGTGAAATTTAATCAACAGCAAACAATATGGAAAATAAATTGCTTTCACTATTCTTATAATTAATATTAATGAATGAACAAATGCAATGTATGTAGAAAAAATAACGGGACGCCGCGAGTTTTACAAAAATCAAGGTTGCAGTGTGTCCCTTTAACACCAAGTCATGTTTTCACCATAGTGTGCCATGTTGCACTGTACGCAATGGAAAAAACGCATACCCTTTATTAAAGGGACTCAAGGCAATCGTGTTTTTCTTTTAAAACTCGTTTTACTACATAACTTGCATTATGTGCAAAACATTATTTATAATTTTTCAAATAGTTCAAAGTAAATTGTTTTTGCATATATTATACTAAGTGTTGCTTGTGCGTATGTATACGTATTTATCATGCAGATATGCACTTCTCTGCCTAATAAAGGGGTGACATAATACATTTTGCTTTATTAGGCACTGACAAATAAAGCAAAACAATGCGGAATCACTCGGCGTTTACTGTGTGTAACGTTATATGACGTCATGCACGTAACGTTGCCTGACGTCATCAAACAAACAAAAAACAACAACATGGCGGCGTCCTCGATAAGCGTAACATTCTGAGAAAAAAATGTAATAACATTTCCCACAATCATGTATACTGGCTAGCGAAACATCTGTAACAAGCGTACAAGTCAACGGATTAAAACGCGGACCAAATTTCAGAAAATGTAGATAATCTACATGATAAATAGAATAATATGTCAGTGCCTTTTACTATCAAGTTTATTAGGCGAGGCTTAGAAAACGAAGAACGAAGAATGGCGAGAGCCCTCGCCATTCTTCGTTTTCTAAGCCTCGCCTAATATATCAAGTTTATTAGGCGAGGCTTAGAAAACGAAGAAGCCCTCGCCATTCTTCGTTTTCTAAGAAAACTAAGAATGGCGAGGGCTCTCAGAAAACGTTTTCTAAGCCTCGCCTAATAAACTTGATGGTAAAAGGCACTGACATAATATTCTCTATATATCGTGCTTGAATAACGAAGAATTTGAAAACATCAACTTTTACCGTTTATAACACAAGCAAGCTGCTTTAAAGTCAAACTGGATTAATAAATTGAGATTGTAATTTTAGTGTTTGATATCAAGAATACCGCGTGTCCCTTTAGTTGAGTATTAGTTATAAAAAATTATAAGACAATCATGTGTCTATATCATGTGTCAAATTACCAATTATTGAAGACGAGTCTTTAGCTGCCCTCACAAACTCCTCGCTCAGTGTCCATGTAAGAACACGTCAAGTGTGTAAAGGTTACCATTTGTTCTGTAAATCACGAACATCATTTCGGACGATTTATTGCTATCCATATTCCTTCATGAACGTTTCACACTTGTTTGCTTAATGGATTTTAAAGAGTACAGGTGCACTTACATAATTTGGTTCCTTCGTTCCGTTTCGATCCACAGTTATCAAAACTACCCAAATTGTTCGCATGTCAACCAACCGCTATGTATGTTGTATAACTGCATAATCGCGCGAGAAACGAGATCAAACAATGTGATATTTCTTCTTCAAAATAACCGGTCACTTTCAGCCCTCCAAATCGGCAGAACTTATTATGTGATCATCTGCATCATCCGTGTCTTTCCTTTAACACTCTTATATTCCTTCGTAATAATAGTCTGACGCATCCGGGTGTTTTTTCTTCTACCGTTAAAGCCACACTGTTCACCAGCAACCGATTAATGATTAACAGTGGGCATACTTTATTAGTCTCTCTCCTGCTTCCAAAAAAACAAAGAACAAAAATCCGAAGTTCTCCGAAGCATTACAGATCCAGACAGACGAAACATTCTCGTCTGTGTATAAAGATATGCCGCGAATTCGTTAGTAAGCAGACGTGTTTGCATACCACACTGACTGACCATTGGCTGACCTCTGGTTGTCCGAGTCCTTGCTTTATAGTACATTGGCCACTTATTTTAAACTCCGTCCCGTCCATTAATACGGCCATATGTATTAATATGCTTGGCCGCATAATATATAATTGTACGTATACATTTAATGGGATCTGCCTGCAACTCTAATGAGCCGAACATTTTCACTATATTTAAGGGCTATAGTTAAACGTATATTTGTATATCCATACTATACCATTCTGACAACTTTATTTCCGAAAAAAAAAAAGACAAAAAACGCAGAAACAACAGTACACCACCATCTTCCAAACAAACCGTCTTAGTGCCTGTTGTTTGCTTTTTTTCCAATTTGTGTTCTACGCATGTTTGCTTTTTTTTCCAATTTGTGTTCTACGCAAGAATGCCCACACTATCTTTATTTCAAACTCACTTACTGTCTATATGTAAACAGTCGGTAGCTTGACACGAGATTGACCTTATGTATACATGTACGGCATAGTGACCGGCGATCAACTGATTCAACTTTGAAGCGGCAGTACATACACTGTATAGCCACTGCAGTGACGACCCTGAACATAAGAGAGAGAGAAAGGGGAGAGAGGGAGAGAGAGAGAGAGATAGAGTGAGAGAGAGAGAGAGAGAAAGAGAGAGAGAGAGAGAGAGAGAGAGAGAGAGAGAGAGAGAGGAGAGTCAGATATTGTGAATACTCACTTTGGCAGTCGATTTATCTGATTGTAAGCCTTATTATATTTATCAGTATAACCTTTATTTCGTTTTCATCATTATATTAAAACATTCATCAGTAGTATCTTCAACTGTATTATCTGTATTATCTTCATCATTTGATATTCTACTATTTTCTTCATAGTATAACATATCTGCAGAAATATGTGGGGAAAAAGGACCAAAATCACTTATTTCTGCAATCAATTGCGGGTATTGGGTTAAAATCTAGAAAAATATATAATACCGGTACAATTGAAAATAGACTGTAAGCTAGAAAGAGTAAACCTCACCCAGGGGGAATTTTGTACACCCTATTTTTCTGAAAGCCCATTATGTGTAGAGCATTTTGGAACAAGTACGTGTACCAACTGGCGACTTGGACTTTATCACGTTACCGGCATTTCGAACATGGTATTTATATACAGTATACGTTATAAATAGAAAAATAGTGTTGAGCGACCTTCTGCGTACGGCCACTGGGCCGACCCACATATTTTGCGACACAACGGGACTGGTGGCCAGCCGTCGGCAAAGGTCCCCAGTACATGTGGCACTTGGTCGCTAGTCCATATTAAGTGAAAGGCTACCCGAGTTCGAGTCTCGAACATGGCACATAGAACTATATACAGTTATATAGAAGGATATAGCGTTGAACAAACTTCGGCCGACGGCTGCTGGGCCGACACAGATTGAGTGACACAACGGGACTAGTGGGCAGCCGTCGGCAAAGGTCCCGGCAACGCGTGGCATTCAATCGCTAGGCTGTATCGATGGCCGCTGGACCGATCCACATATTTTGTGACACAACGAGACCGGTGGCCAGCCGTCGGTAAAGGTCCCCGCTATGCGTGGTACACGGTCCCTATGCCTTTTCAGGATGAGGGCTACCCGAGTTCGAGTCTTGAACATGGAACATATAGCTATATACAGTTATATAGAGGGAAATATCGTTTAACGAACTTCGGCCGATAGCCGCTCGGCTGACCCACATATTTTGTGACACAACGGGTCAAGTGGCCAGCCGTCGGCAACGGTCCTCGCTACGCGTGGCACTCGGTCCCTAGGTCGTATCAGGGGGAAGGCTACCTGAGTTCGGGTCTCGAACATGCCACATAGAGCTATATAGTAAATAGCTTTGAGCGACCCTCAGCCGACGGCCGCTGGGCCTACCCACAGATATTGTGACCCAACGGGAACGGTGGACAGCCGTCGGCAACGGTCCTCGCTACGCGTGGCACTCAATCGCTAGGTCGTATCAAGGGGAAGGCTTCCCGAGTTCGGGTCTCGAACATGGCACCTTAAGAGCTATATACAGTATAGTTATTTAGAGAGAAATAGCCTTGAGCGACCCAAAGCCGACGGCCGCTGGGCCGACCCACAAGTTTTGTGACTCAACGGGAACGGTGGCCAGCCTCGGCAAAGGTCCCCGCTACGCGTGGCACTCGGTCGCTAGACCGTGTCAGTGGAGGGCTACCTGAGTTCGGGAGTAGCGGGTGTCTACAGTCAGCTCAACAACTTGTACATGATGAGTGCACTTTATTGGTATCCCGGTTATATGCCGCGGTGTACCTGTTTAACCCGATTTTCACTGATTCATTCCGGGTGACTGCGCGCGCATCCAATCGGCATACGCCGTCTGGCCCTGATAAAATAGCTCGGCACATTTCGGTGTACCGATCACGTGACCGGTTCAGTACGGCACATCCCGATCGGCATACGAATAAAGTGAACCCGATGTGTTGTATTGTTCGGGAGGTTCTGTCATCTAATTTTTAACAAATTCTCATAAGGTACTTATAATAGCAAATAAAATGTCAGCGTGCCATGCACTCCTTGGAAACATATGATGGGGCAATATCGCCAGGTGAGAATAGGAATGTTCCAAAGAAGAAAGACGGCACTTTTTTCTCTCATTGGCGATATATCGTTGTAACATGTATGTTTAAATTACTTTTAAAAGAAAAGAATCCAGATTTCGTTTATGTTTTAGTAAAAACACATTTTCCTCCAACAAAATAAAGCAGCATTTATCACCTTCTTATGGGTTTTCTGGTATATGATTGCACATTGGACTGCAGAAATGTTATAATATTTATTTTTTTCGTTATTTCTATGCACTTTTATTTTTTTCCCAATACGTCAATGCATCACAAAAATCGACGATTTTAGTCATTTTTTCAACTTTTTGCCCTAAAATATAAATACTTGAGCATATATATTATATCTGATACAATATGTATAGTGTGCAACATTTTATTGCTTCAACTTGATAAGTTTATGTTCAAACTATTTTCAAAAGATAATTCCAGATTCCGTCGATTTTTGATGGAAATACACAGTTTTCGCCTGAAAATTAAGGCAATATTTTTAGCATCATATGGTTCAGGACTTTTTTCTACTTAATTATTGGACCTTTGTCTGTCCAAAATGTTACAATATGTCTTTATTCTATTGTATTAAATATTTTTTTCTAAATTTTAACCCAATACCCCAAATGGATTACAGAAATCAGTGAATTTTGTCATTTTTTCCAACATTTTGCCCCAAAATGCCAATATTTGAGCACATATGTTATATATGATGCCAGGAAAAAGTTTAATATATATGCTGTACAACATTCTATTGCTTCAATTTGATAAGTTTATTTGAAACTAATTTTTAAAAATAATTCCAGATTCCGGCGATTTTTGACAAAAATACACATTTTTCGTCCAAAAAAATAAGGCATTTCCAAACATCATGCGGTTTGGAACTTTTTTTTTATTTAATCACTGGATCTTACCCTGCCCAAAAAGGTTACAATATTTGTTTTTTCTATTGTATTAGATATATTTCTAATTTTTAGTTAAATACCCCAATGTATTACAGAAATCAGCGATTTATTAAAAAATTTAACATTTTTGCCCAAATCTCCATATTTAAGTATCGGATTCAAAAATTATATAGTGGGGCATGTAGAGATGCGTTCCGAGAGAGATTCCATCAATTCAAATTGGTTCTAATATATTCCATTCTTTTTCTAAAAAATAATTCCAGATTTTGGCGATTTTCGTCTAAAAACGCAACGTTTTCCCCCAAAACTCACTAAAGCCCCAACCTCAGATGGCACACATGTCTCATTTTGAAGCTTAATGTATGTTCTTTCAGAAAATCATACCCTACAAAATTACCCTGGGGTGGGGAGAGGGGACGGGGGGGGGGGGGGGGGGGGTGTCTACAGCCAGCTCAAGAACTAAGAGTTGATATACCACCTTTCTCATATATTGCATCATTCTTCCAATATCTACATCGCTATTTAAAACGGCTTTGTTATCAATATCAACATTGTTATCACGTTATTATTAGTTTTGTTTATCAATTAATATATATTAGAATCATTTGTGTCAATATGTAAATAGACAGAGTCATACCGCAGCGAGTTGGTTCATTTAAACAAATATATAAATATATACTGAAAGAAATAAGTTTAGCACGGTCTTTTGCATATCAAGCTTAAAGAAACTGAATGTTTATTTTATAATGTGAAGCATTTGATAACTTTGGCATGTTAGAAGGTGTTCTTGTTTTTCACTTATTGTTTGGGGCGCTTGTTTCAGCCAAAGGTTTTTCTGCAGCAACTCGAGCAAATTAAATAATACGTACATCAGTCATATATCATTAGAACTAGCATTTTTAGTGGTAAATAAAACTACTTTACTTTTGAAAATCAGTTGAGAAATAAATATTTTACAGCCAAAATTATTTTTGATTGGACTTTTCCTATGTAAATTCCTTGTTGGTGGGACAGCAGAAAATTACAAAATGTCAAATAACTGCAGTAAAACTTGATATTTTGCTATAAAACTTTCAGGGTGTCTTAATGTACTACTATCCAACAATTTAAAACTATTTTTGAATAAAAAATCTAAAAAAATATATTTTTCGAATTTTTCATGCAGCAGAATTTTGCATTGAAAATGACCTATCAAAATCAACTTTCGCACATGAAATTTTTATTTTTCAACCGATTTTGAAAAGTAAGGTATTTTTATTTACCACTAAAAATGTCTGTTTCACTGATATATAACTTATATAGGTAGTAGATTAATTTTATCTTAAAAGTCAAAAAAAACTTTGGCTGAAACAAGCGCCCCAAACAATAGTATGTGTGATTCTAAGTAAGTATCAGAGTTATCTCCCATTTATGTAAAACAACATTTTTCACATTAAAAATAAGAATATTATCAAGAACAGGATTAAACTTTATTAAATAACTATTTCGGGTTTCTACTGATAAAAAACGCAAAAACAATTGACATTAACCTTGTCGTTATAATGAAATTACGAACCAAGATTTTAAATTTTAAAATCATCTCCCTTTATATTGAAATAAGAACGAAATTATAATTTCTGTAAAGCAGGTAAATTAAAACAAGTTGCTACTTTTTTCGTAGATATCGTTTAATAATGTCCTGCATTTACTTGTAAATTTTGTTAATTACATTGTTAATTAAGGACACATTTCCCAACGCTACTTGGTCATTGAAAAAGCATGGGAAGATTGAATATTTACAGCCGGCACGCTTCATGGCTGATCAGCTCAGGTATATAAATTGAGGTCACTCTTAGTTTTTAGCTCTACTGATCAGAGATCAGCAGAGCTTATGCCGTGGTGCGGTGTCCGTCGTCCGTCCGTCTGTCCGTCTGTCCGTCCGTCCGTCCGTTAAACTTTTTTTTGTAGCGACTACTCCTCTGAAACTACTGAATGGATTTTCATGAAACTTTACAGAAATGTTGCCCATGAAGTCTAGTTGATCCTAGCAAAAATTCATGTAGATGTGAAATCCAAGATGGCCGCCAAATCTAAAAATAGGTTTTTAAAAACAAGTTTGTAGCGACTACTTCTTGAAAACTCTAAGGGATATTGCTATGGGACTTTTTCTAAAATGATCAGCATGACATGATGTTGGTCCTTGTCGAAAATCGTTTTGATTCGACGTTAAACATGGCTGCCAGCGGCCATCTTTGTTTACATAGAGTTATATAATGAAAACTTGTAGCGACTACTCCTCTGAAACTACTTGACGGATTTTCATGAAACTTCACAGGAATGTTGCTCTTGATGTCTAATCGATCCTAGCAAAATTTCAGGTCGGCCGGAAATTCAAGATGGCCGCCACGGCTAAAAATATATTTTTAAAAAATAAGTTTGTAGCGACTACTTCTTGAAAACTATAAGAGATATTGATATGGGACTTTTTCTAAAATGATCAGCATGACATGATGGTTATCCGAGTCGAACATTATTTTGATTCGACGTTAAACATGGCTGCCAGTGGCCATCTTTGTTTACATAGAGTGATATATTGAAAACTTGTAGCGACTACTCGTCTGAAACTACTTGACGGATTTTCATGAAACTTCACAGGAATGTTGCTCTTGATGTCTAATTTTTCCTAGCAAAATTTCAGATCAGCCGGAAATTCAAGATGGCCGCCACAGCTAAAAAAAGATTTAAAAAAAATAAGTTTGTAGCGACTACTTCTTGAAAACTATAAGTGATATTGATATGGGACTTTTTCTAAAATTATCAGCATGACATGATGGTTATCCGAGTCGAACATTATTTTGATTCAATGTTAAACATGGCTGTCAGCGGCCATCTTTGTTTACATAGAGTTATATAATGAAAACTTGTAGCGACTACTCCTCTGAAACTACTTGACGGATTTTCATGAAACTTCACAGGAATGTTGCTCTTGATGTCTAATTGATCCTAGCAAAATTTCAGGTCGGCCGGAAATTCAAGATGGCCGCCACTGCTAAAAATAGATTTTCAAAAAACAAGTTTGTAGCGACTTCTTCCTGAAAACAAAATCAATCAGTAGAGCTTCAAGGTCATTGACCTCTTGTTTATTTGTATAGCACTGATATATTGCGGGTAAGAATAGCTTAACAACACTTTGTAATTTACTTTATTGAAGAATTATATGTTCATAATTTAGCTTTTGAATACAAAACTTATCTGATATTTCTTATACTTTTTTTAGACCAAATATCAGAGCACAACACAATAAATATACAATTTGTTATTATGTCAACTGGTCACAAATACTTTATTGGGTGGGCCTCATAATCTGAAGAAAAATTGAATATCACACTTTGCTCATGAAATTGTATGGCTAACAGTGATTTACAGTTACCTATAGAAATTCTCTCCCCCCCCCCCCTCCCCCCCCCCCCCACGCCCCCCGCCCCATCCACCCCCCCTCCACTCCCCCCACCCCCCCCCCCCACCCCCCGAAATAGGCTCGAAATATGTCCTTAATGGCGGCTGAAGCACATATAGCCTTAAATCTGCACAATGGGATTTACCATGTTATTTACTTGCTAAACTTATTTCTTTCAGTATATGTATACTTTGTTTTGCTTTCATTGTTACGACCATCAATGGCAGCACAGCTGCCGCAGCTGTGTCTGTAATAGCAGCATTTTATCACATAATTCGAGGTGTGGGTGTGTTATAAAGTCATGCCATAATATCATAATACACTAGGGAAATAAATATGCAAATGAACGCCGAATCCGCGACCTTTTTCGCTCACATCGGTGTGCAATCGGAGTTCACCGTATTATGGAAATCAACGAGGCAGTGGTGCTATTGAGTAGATCGAGATGCAGGAAATTGCATCGTCTGAGTATTACCGTCTGTTATTATAATTATCTATTGATTATTACCATCTGTTATTATAATAACAGAAATATATATATAATTATCTTTCGATTATTACCTTCTCGTATTACAATTATCTTTCGATTATTACCTTCTCGTATTACAATTATCTTTTGATTATTACCTTCTCTTATTATAACTATCTTTTGATTATTACCGTCTGTTATTATAATTATATTTCGATTATTACCTTCTCGTATTACAATTATCTTTTGATTATTACCTTCTCTTATTATAATTATCTTTCGATTATTACCGTCTGCTATTATAATTATCTTTTGATTATTACCGTCTGTTATTATAATTATATTTCGATTATTACCTTCTCGTGTTATAATTATCTTTCGATTATTACCTTCTCTTATTATAAATATCTTTTGATTATTACCTTCTTTTATTATAATTATCTTTTGATTATTACCTTCTCTTATTGTAATTATCTTTTGATTATTACCTTCTCTTATTATAATTATCTTTTGATTATTATCTTCTCTTATTATAATTACCTTTTGATTATTACCGTATGTTATTATACTTATCTTTGGATTATTACCTTATCTTTTTATAATTATCTTTTGATTATTACCGTATGTTATTATACTTATCTTTGGATTATTACCTTATCTTTTTATAATTATCTTTTGATTATTACTTTCTCTTATTATAATTATCTTTTATAATTATCTTTTGCTTATTACCTTCTCGTGTTGTAATTATCTTTTGATTATTACCGTATATTATTATATTTATCTTTTATTACCTTTTGTTATTATAATTATCTTTTGATTATTACATTATCTTATTATAATTATATTTTGATTATTACCTTCTCTTATTATAATTATATTGATTATTACCGTCTGTTATTATAAATATCTTTTGATTATTACCTTTTATTACATTTCTATGCGTGAAAGATCGGGATTTCTCAGGTCAAGAATATTCATAATCGCTAAATATTAATAACTAACTTAGAACACAATAACAACTAACGTTGCTGACTTAGAACACAATAATAACTAACGTTGCGACGTTGAGTCGTGACGTCAACAAAGTGTTGCTGACGCCGACGTCATCCGCCGATAACTTTCAATAAAGCGAATATTTGTTTGCAAAAACGTAATTTAAAATGTAATAAATAGATTATTTAACTGCTGGGATCGATTATTGGGTAATCCTTCACTTGATGGTAGACGTGCTTTGTTTTTTCACTCACTAACTGGCGTGCGCTCGTTCGTGAAAAGAACCAGATAATTATTATGTTATTATAATTATCTTTTGATTATTACCATCTGTTATTATAATCATATTTTGATTATTACCGTATGTTATTATAATTATTGATTATTACCGTATGTTATTATAATTATCTTTTGATTATTACCGTCTGTTATTATGATTATCTTTTGATTATTACCGTATGTTATTATAATTATCTTTTGATTATTACCGTCTGTTATCATAATTATTTCAATTATGAATTATAAAATAACAGACGATAATAATAAAAAGATGCAATTTCCCGTGATTCATCGAGGCAACATGCGGCGCCATCATACGACAACTATAATTCGTATGAAATTGTTTCGATTATTTCATACATGCGCAGATGGTCAGTTCACGTGACGTGTCACGTGGTGTTTGAATACTGGTCACATTCAAGCCACTTCTAAGCGTTTAGTTAATACGTTTCTTACTAGAACCGAGCATTGTTTTGCATAATGTATTCTGATTATTATTCATGTTTGTTTGTTTACGTGAAATGTGTCGACCTTTACAGACATTGTTTTAATTACAATGTAATAAATATAAATTAAGTACAACCTGAGTTTTCCGTTGTTTTAAAACAAAGGATATAAAGATCTATAGACAGTTGCCATAATAAAAGTACGTTATATTTATTATCATATTTATCAAACTCGCCGCATAACATCAATAATGTTATCAAACTCCCTAAATAAATTCAATATTAAACAAGCACTCATGTAAGAACTGGTTATCAACATCGTTTCTTTATGACTAATATCAGCATTGTTATCAATAACAAATAACAAAGTTACCCGGTGGGTACATGAGTGCTTGTTTAAGTGGCTTGAATGTGACCAGTATTCAAACACCACGTGACATGCGATTACTAAACCACGACACACTACCGCCGGTTGTATGTCGTGGTTTAGTAATCGCGTGGTGTTCAAGATCCCATAGCAACATCGTCATCCGTAGTGATAATAATCATAGGTATATAAACAGAAGCAATTATATTCATTGTTGCTTTGACAGCAGTTACAGTAGTAGTAGGACTGTTTATATTAGTAGCAAAAGTAGCAGTCATCAAAAACAGCAGGGTAGTAGTAGTGGTTGTGTGGCGGCGGCCGCGTCTGCGGCGGTGGTGGTGCTGGTGGTGGTAGTGGTGGTGGTAGTAGCAGCAGTAGTAGTAATAGAAGTAGTAGCAGCAGCAGAGACAACAGTAGCAGCAGCAGGAGGAGGAGGAGTAATGACAGTTCCAGCAACAGAAGCAGCAGCGTTATAGTACTCTCCTTTGCATCGGTTATAAATTACTATGTAATATTCTTATTTGAAACGAAGTGGTAAATGCCTTCGCTGACTAGGGAGCGTACGGTTATAGATGCGAAAGCAACCTACAATTCACATTCATCTAGCTGACACCGACTGATAATTAAAATTAACAACAGACTTCAAAAATTGACTCCAATAATTGAAAGACTCCGCTCCAACTCAACAGTAATACTCCACTCCATGTTTTACACCATGCCGACATACCGGAGTATAATTTCTCTCTGGAAGCAACTATATATAACCTTTATAGGTAAATTATTTGACAAACCTCTTTAAAAAAAACATCGGCCAATGCAAATATGAAGATATTTTATTCAGAATTCCCATCCATATAGCTGTGAGTATGCATATGTCAGCAACAACTATGCCTGATTTCCCAGGGTAGGAGTTGATACCAGTGTCATTGTTGTCGGTCTAATTTTGGTCTAACGGGATTTAATTTCTGTCTTATCCTCGGGATATGCCCGCCGTACCCCACCCACTCCAACCAAACCCATCCCGGTAGGGGAAAACATTGATAGGTGCATTACAACTCAGTCTGGCATTTGTTTTCCTCTGATGAGAGGTGCTTACCTGAAGATGTTGTTCCATTGTTAGCTCTACAGATCGAAGATCAGCACAGCTTATGCCGTGGTTCGGTGTCCGTCGTCCCCGTTCGTAAACATTTTTTGTAGCGACTACTCCTCAGAAACTATTGATGGATTTTCATGAAACTTTACAGGAATGTTGCCGATGATGTCTAGTTGATCCTAACAAATTAACGTTGATGTGAAATCCAAGGTGGCCGCCATGGCTAAAAACAGATTTAAAAAAATTGTAGCGACTGCTTCTTGAAAACTATAAGTGATATTGATATGGAACTTTTTCTAAAATGATCTCGAAAATCATGTTGATTCGACGCTAAACATGGCTGCCAGGCAGCGGACATCTTTGTTTACATAGAGTTATATAGTAAAAGCGTGTAGTGACTACTCCTCTGAAACTACTTTACATATGTTCATGAAACTTCACAGGAATGTTGCACTTGATGTCTAGTTGATTTCAGCAAAATTTCAGATTGGCCGGAAATTCAAGATGGCCGCCAAAGCTAAAAATAGATTTAAAAAAAAAAAAAAAAATTGTAGCAACTACTTCTTGAAAACTATAAGTGATATTGATACGGGTGTAGCACCGCTAAATGTGAAAATTCCGTTAAATGTAAAAACTTCCGCTAAATGTTAAAAATCTTCCGCTAAATGTAAACAAACTTCCTCTAAATGTAAAAACTTCCGCTAAATGTAAATAAAATAATAACCGCTAAATGTTATAAATTTTAACATATAGCGTTTAGTGGAATCCGTTAACCGCTAAATGTTAAAAGTCACTAAAGTTGCTTGAAGTATGTAAGGGTATGAACAATGCTGTTTCAATCGACTCGATGACGTTGTTATCAAAGTAAGTCATAACGACAAACTGATGCTGCTGTTACTGCTGCTGTTTTCTGTTACATTTAGCGGAATATTTTTCACATTTAGCGGAAGTTTTTACATTTAGCGGCATTTTCACATTTAGCGGTGCTACAACTGTAGAATTCACTGGTAAAATGTACATACTGTTCGAAAAGGTCGCTTGAGAAGTTGAAGTTATATTCAATATTGAACAAACTAGATAAACTTGAACTGTATTCCTGAGAAACGGATATACCCATAAATCCCCCCCGTCCAAATCCCCACCCCCACCCACACCCCACCATCCCCACATCCCCTACACACAATGAAAACAATCAATAGGAAACATACAATTCTAACGAAGAAATGGCCGTAACTCCAGTAATACAATGTTGATTTTGGAGCCGAATCGATATGTCCGTCTTGATATCATAGGTAAGCATTCTGTTAAGTTTCGGAACAATCAGTTGAAATATGTAGGATGAGACGCAAATGATATTATAGTATAACATTAGACAAAAAAGGGGTTATGATAAAAGGCCGATTTTGGCGCCGAACGATATGCACATTTTGACATCATAAGTAATATTCTGTAAAGTTTCAAAACAATCAGTGGAAAACTGTAGGAGGAAATAGAGATATACCACAAACCTTTACGAAAAAAAGGGCCGTACCTTGGATTATAGGTGACAGCATAGGTAAGTATCTTCGAAACAATCAGTTGAAAACAGGCCATAGACGCACAAGATATTATATGTTGAAAAAGGGGCCATACCTCTGATAATACATGATCGAAGTTGGCACCGAATCGATATGCACATCTAGATATCATATGTAAGCATTATGTTTCGAAACAATCACTTGAAAAATGTAGAAGAAGATAGACGCACAAGATCTTATGACGTAAAGTTTAACGAAAAAGGGCATTAACTCTGATCATACATGGTCGAATTTGGCAGTCGATATGCACATCATAGGCAAGTTTCCTGTAAAATTTCGAAACAATCGGTTGAAAATTGTAGGAGATAGATGCACTCGGACTGACAGACGGAAATGGCCAACACTATATGCCCCTCACCATTCGGTGGTAGTGCATAACAAGTAATCCCTATCATGTTTAAGCAAAGAGGCTAAGTAGTGTCTTCGTAGGCTTTATTGGAAAAAGTTCCTTACAATGGATGCAAAAAAACAGTGGATACAAAAGTACAGTAAGTTATAAAATCATTGACTCACATTTATGATTCGAGTTCCATCATTTGAGCAAAATAAGCTAAAGATACTACATGTTCCCAAAGTTAAAGTGTTGAATGTGGGAACTGATATATGCAAAGGCGTATAGATGCAAGAAAACTGCTTCCGACAATGAAACGTATTTTAATAATGTTTCTTTTATAAATATGTAATTATTTCAAACAACTGAGTCGATTAAAGCAGCACTGTTCATGCCATCACATATTTCAGACAACTTTAGTGACTTTTAAAGGGAGTACATCAGGCTTTTCAAAGGGGTCTAGGGGTCCGACTTAAAACTGACAAATAATGATATTTTCTATTTTAAAGAGCCTAAACATAATGAATGATCCTAAAAATGACCCCTTAGTTAAAAGGAAATTCATTCTGTACAGTAATACGTGCTATCCTAGGCTACGCACCAGGGTTAATTTCAGCATTTTATGCCCGATTCCGTCCTAACTATATGGTGTATTCGAAGTTTAAACCTTAACAATATGGTTCGAACATCATATTTTGATGGATATAAGTGTTTTATCATGAATTGTAACATTTTTATAATTTAAGATATTTCTAGAAAAATCCTGATGTACCCCCTTTAACATTTAGCGGTTAACGGAATTCTCTAAACGCTATATGTTAAAATTTATAACATTTAGCGTTTAGTCATTTTTTACATTTAGCGGAAGTTTTTACATTTAGCGGAAGTTTTTACATTTAGCGGAATTTTCTCATTTAGCGGAGCTACAACGGGTCTTTCTCTAAAATGATCAGCATGTCATGACGTTGGTCCTTGTTGAAAATCATTTTGATTCGACATTAAACATGGCTGTCAGTGGCCATCTTTGTTTACACAGTGTTATATAGTAAAAACGTGTAGCGACAACTCCTCTGAAACTACATGACAGATTCTCATGAAACTTCACGGGAATGCTGATCTAGCTATCAAAACCTATCAGTAGAGCTTCAAAGTCACTTTCGACCAACCCTAAGCATACATAACCCCAACCATACACATAACCTCAACCATACACATAACCCCAACCATACACATAACCCCAACCATACACATAACCTCAACCATACACATAACCCCAACCATACACAAAACCCCAACCATACACATAACCTCAACCATACACATAACCCCAACCATACACATAACCATACACATAACCCTAACCATACACATACCCCTAACCATACACATAACCCCAACCAAATCCTAACACTAAATTTGACACGTGTACACATAACTGACTGTAATCAGTGGAATCCTTTACGAAGAACGTATGGGAGTAGAACGTAAAAACTCCAAATTGTATAACATTCTATTTAATTATATGCAAGCAAGTTCAAAGTCAAAATGATACTGGATTAATAAAGCGGTGCTACTTGTTATACTTGAAACAAACTTCAAGATTTAATGAAAAATCCAACCAGAAAATGATTTCATTAAAAAACTGCAACATGGACGCCAGAAACTGGCTAGACACATTTTTCGAAACTATTTTTAGACGAGTTGGGCATAATTATAGTCAGCTATGACCCCATTTTTCATAGTTCACAATAAACCTTGGAGACTGTCGGAATGTTTAAACCGATTGGGGCTCCTTACAGGTAAGCTTGGCCAGTACATACATGCGAGTCCGTGTTTTATTCGTAAAGTTGTTCCAGAAATAGTTCAGTTGTTTACATATAACACACTAATTTATTTAAACTAGACATAGAATTTCTTCAATTTAACTCCTAAATAGGTATATACTAGCATATTTAAACTGATAAATAGTTAAGGCGCAATCTATATTCAGTTCATACATTTAAATGCAATACTGACTACTTTTTCCGCGGAGTGCCTCTGAACACGTGAAGTGTATCGCCGGGTGAACTATTCTTGAACCCTTGTCCTTCATTGACTGTATGCCAATTACTCGACCTTGGATTGTTGCATCATATTTAACTGACGGACTGTCGGCGTCGTCAGAAAGTTGAACGAAACTTGTTGAACTAGAAATGAAACTATATATACTTGTTTGACACGCACTTTAGTATAACACTGTACATAGCTGGAACCCCGGCGTCGGCGTCGGCGTCCCACATTAAGGTTTGCGTGTAAGCTGTGTTTACAAGTCTATATCTCTTACATTTCTTATCCTACCACAACCAAATTTGTTCATGGGCTTCCTTGTAGCATTATCTTAAGGGCTGCATCAGCAATTTTGGTTCCTGTAACCCATGGGCTCCAATGAAACGCAAATTATGATAGCCCATAAAATGTGTCCCATTTTACATCAAATTTTGCGTGTAAGCTGTGTTTACAAGTCTATATCTCTTACAATTCTTACCCTAGCACAACCAAATTTGGCCATTAGCTTCCTTATAGCATTATCGTAAGGGCTGCTTAATTTTGGTGCCTGTAACCCCTGGAACCCAAATTCTGATAGCCCTTAAAATATGTCTGTTTCACATCAAATTTTGTGTGTAAGATGTGTTTACAGGTCTTTATCTCTTACATTTTTTGTCCTAGCTGAACTAAATTTTGGAAT